>JAHWFP010017405.1:0-65777 GCA_023313725.1 Lithobius niger | reverse complement strand
ATTTGTGTGTTACGAAACTTTTGGTCATACTCCCCCCCCCCCATCTACCACCATAATAGATGGTAACACATTTACTTAATCCTCCCTCCTCTCTCCAGGCTTTACGTAATTCGTGAACACTCCCCATGCAGGTTTCACGTACGTTGACGACCACTGAACTTTTATCTCACACTCACTGTTTGGCAGGAAAGCTACTCGGTCAGCGAAACAGAATGATGCTTATAATTTCCGTAATTCCAAAACTAACGTCTCGAATTTCGTTCCGTTTTTTTTAAAGGCCTTGCCTTGCAAGTTTCTAATTTATACTAGGATTCTACGTAGCACGGTTAAAAAGTTAGCTACATGATGACCTTGAAAATGGACGTCAAGGTCATTGAGCGACACGTAATTAGTTGGTCCCCTGTTCGCCTATATACCATGCACAGTTTCAGTGCCCTAGCGTTAAACCATCTGTTATTGCCAGGGGGGGGGGGCCCTTCCGTTCTGTACCACCCTGTGTACAGTATGGCTCAGCAGTCCAAAAGGCAACGTAAATAGGTTTGCATCTGTATTTATTTAACTGTTGTTGAGCCTTTGGCTTTCTGCCTATTTTAAAGGTCTAAGTGTTAATCTTGAAAAACCAAACAGGCTTGGGTAGGTTTGCACCTATATTGGACAGTGTGCAAACCAGTACACAAGTCTAAGTCATACTTTTTGGCATTATCAGTTGTTAAAAGTATTAGGTTTGTTGTCATAATTTTTTTTACAGGCGATGAACTGAAGCAAGGAAGGAAGGATATGTGGCAAGAAGGGCATGTCAACACATACGTAGATTATTTGGACGCATTCACAAATACATTCCAGCCTTTATTTTAGGGCAATGACACACAAGCTGCTTGAATACATAAAAAGCAGAAACACACCCAACCATCTGAAAGACAGGAATGCAGAATGGAATGAGCGGCTAGTAGCATAGGAAAAAGGAAATAGCAATCCTTTTTTTTTTAGCAACTTCCAGGAAACCCCTGCAATTTGAAGGTTTTACCCTACTCCTATTTGAATATTTTTATATGTTTTTTTTTTACAGTGGTTGCTGGTTTTTTATTTTTCACCAGTATGTACATTTTTTATGGAGAGATTTTCTCGGGGGGGGGGGGGGAATGTCTGTACGATCATGTAACTTTCAAGCGCATGGGGTGGTGGAGGTCAGCTGGCCCGTTCATTGGGTGCCATCGATCCAAACGGGGTGGGGGGTGGCAGAAAGATGTGTGTGTGTGTGTGCGCGCGTGCATGTGCGTTTTGATGGAGCCTACTGCTTCTTTTATGGGGTAACAATAACTGGGTAAAACAAAAGTTGTATGAGGGGCCCATCACCAAAATTGCACACAATAAGGCAGAATTACTTTCATTTACAGCTCGATTATCCGACCATCTACATAATTAAAATCATACGATGTGCGTGCGTGCGTGTTTGTACCTCTACTCCTCCGGAACCAAAGCACCTACAAAGAAGGGAGTAGGACCAAACGAAAGATAATTAAATTGCGCTTTTAATAGGCATATTTTCATCGCTATAACTTGATATTATCACCCTCAAATATGCGAAAAACCCTGAAAAACTAACGTCAAAGTTTTTTTAAACCCTGTTGATGATTGTTCATGACGTCATAGTTTGTTCATGAAAACCTCCTCGAGCGAAGAGAGATGATCTGGAAAAGAATGCACGGACGACGTATTTCGCAACAAACCAGATATAGATCTTAAAATTGGTTTTGTATTAATTGACTTGATCAGGGGCGTACTGTCCATACGGGAAAACGGGAGGTTTCCCGTGGGGCCTCTGCCCTAAGGGCCTGTCAGGGCCTACTGAAATTTTTTTCATAATGACAAATTCCTATGAAACGCCACAAGAGAAGGGCCTACATTACCATTTCCCGGGCCTAAATGTCCCTCCCAGTACGTCCCTGGACTTGATGCAGGGAAAAATCAAAACAACAGATTTGGTTTTAAAACGGTGTTTGCGCTGATTGAGTGAGCGAAGCGAACGAAAATCAGCGTTTGTCATCAGAAACAGTGCTTTTCTGATAAATTGCTTGATCTTAACTTTTTGCTCGACTCCTTGGACGTAAAAAAATAATACTGACCTTCTCTCGAGATAACCGATATCACATACTACACTCTTATAATTTGCTTGATCGTTTTTTATGTGGAATGTCTGTATCATAAGTGTTGCAGCAAGAAATCTCTTCGAGCGCAGCGAGACGACGCGGAATGAGCGAGCGAAGCGAGCGACTCCGCTAGTCAATTATAATAAACTCTCAGTCAACAGAACCCTCAATAGCTTTTTTTTTAATCTATCTTTTTGGCTCAGACTTGACAAAAATCCATCGCACACCAAAAAAAAAATCGGAAGTTGCCGTTTCTCTTTTCCTGCAGCTGGTCAATGGAGACAATTTTTATATTTTATTTTCCGCCCCTCCCTCCACCAACCAAAATGAACTGGTCCGGCCAAGCAACCACATGTCTCCCTCATTTGCAATTGCCGTCATATTTCGGACAGCGTTTTGTTAGTCCATCATTTTTTAAATCAAACTAAAAGTATCTACAAAACGAAAACAAAAACGTTTTTTTTTTAACATGGAATCAAATTAGTTTGATTTTAGTAAAAGAAGCTGGAGATTATAAAGTACTTACAAGTTGGTGGTGGTGTACCAAAATCGGCAGCAGAATATGGACTGGAAGTTAGCAAAAGTTCATTGCTCCACATAATCTTTTGACAAAATCGAAAGTTTTGCAACCACGTTGCTGAAAGTGGTTGCAAAACTTTCGATTTTGTCGCCATTCGGTGGAAATATTATTTTGAAAATTAGGCTATTTTAATCTGATATTCAGCAAATAGAAAGAGCAAAAAAAATCCTGACTTTTAAAAATTAGGCTTATTAAAAACGTTATTTTTAACAGAAATTCGATTATTCGAAATTTTCGTTTTTCCAACCCACCACCAGTACAATTAGTTAGGATTATCGAGGTTCTACTGATTTTTTCAAAAATAACAAGCCTTTGGATAGTAACTGAACTTAAAATGGCACTAAAATTGACTTCATGCGTATAGTCTGTGATATTGACGAAAATATTGTCAGACTGCATAACCAGAATCGGGTCTTTCTGGAGCACCAATCTGGTGATTATTTTGTCATCATTATCACCAAATTATAAAAACGTGCCATTCATACATAAAAAAACGGGGACAACAGTTGACTTCATAACTAGTAAGAAATTAGTATTTTGGGAATATATTTGGGTGTTTTGGGAAATGAATGCTCACATTCATTGTTGGTTCAAGGTAGGATTTGAAAAACCCCCGATTAAATATGTGTTTGGTGTGACAGTGTCTAATTGGTGAGTTAGCGAGACAATGTTCATTGTGTATGTGTGAGTTTCAAACCTATCGATTCGTGCGTTCTGGGAACCTTGCTACAAAGCATTAAAAGCATTGCTTGCCTAAACCTCTGTATAAAAACTGTTAAAATCGCTTTACATGTTTTAAAGAATATTAGAACTTTTTTTTAAAGTTTAAGTGTTGAGGGAAGGATTAGTCTTATACTAAAATTTATTTTTTAGGACTTGCTTATGCAAAATTAAAATAAATAAAAGTAATTTACACCATGCATTATTTTAGGTGTTTTCGTGGTACAATTTTTGCAAAATGGTAACTAGATTAGAATACAGCTTTTTATAAGGGTTTAAATTTATATCAGTGTAAAAAGCAAAAAATTGGCTTCTCAGGACAGGTTTCCAAAGAGGTTTTCAAAAAGTGGGTCAGTAACTACGACCATGCTTATAACCAAAGCTTTCCCCAATTCCATTTCCAATGAAACTAATGTTTGATTTTTCAAAGTAGGTCAGCAACTAACACCATATTAATTCCCAAAGCTTTCTCCGTTTCGTTTTTGTGAAAACTGAAGTCAGATTTTTCAAAAATTAGGTCAAAGAAATATGTATAAGCTGAGAATATCTGTGTTTGAACCAGTGCTCCTCTGTGTACAGGGAGAGCATATTGGTATGGACTGGCACACAGAAGTGGAAAATAATTAGTTTTGTTATTTTTTAAATTTTTTAAATTTAATTTATTTTATAACTCTTAAAAAACTCTTTATAACTTTATTTTTTATTCGGGAGGATGGTTGGAGATTTTTTTTTTTTTGGGGGGGGGGAGGGAGGGGGCAGATTTTTTATAACAAAGGGATTACCTGCAAATTTAGACATAATTTCATTGCTCAATTCCTCCTAAACTAACAATTTCACCCTTTTAGTGAAACAAAAAGATTTTCTCTTACAATAAAAGTTCTTATTTATCTTAAGGATTAATTTCTAAACTAATCCCGAACTGATGGGATTTTTTTTTTGGTGAGGGGGACCAAAATTATTTGCGAATTTAGATATAATTCCAGTGTTTAATTCCTCCAAATTACTATTTTTCAGCCTTTTAGTGCATAATTTAGTTAAATTTATAGTTACAATAACACTTCTTATTTATCTTATAATTAACACTGCCAGGAATTTTTTTTGGAGGGGGGAATGGAGGTTGGTTGAAGATTTGTTAGAACAAAAGGTTTATATGCGAATTTAGAAACAATTTCAGTGTTTAATTCCTCCTAAACTGTTATATTTTACCCTTTTAGTGCATAATTTAGTCACTTTTACAGTATGTACATGATTTTCAGTTACAATAATACTTCTTATTTAGCTTAAGGGTATTTATAATGTTTTGCATGTTTGCTCTTCGTTTATAACAAGTTATTTTTTATTGTAGTTTTATTATTTTCAAAATAATGATAATAATAATACTAATTTGTTTGCAGGAGCAATAGTACTAGCAGGACTCGGGGGTTACTGACAACCTAAAAAAGGAACAGTATTGAAAGCACGTACATAAAAAGCAAGATTGGAATTGTATGACAAGAGAATGGGATTAAGTGCATAAAGCAAAATGTACTTAAACAATTTAAACAGAAACCTAGATAAAAACAGCATGACCAAGACGGTTGGGAATAGGAAGGCAGGGTTGGGTCACGACTGCATTACCATCAAGGTTGTACCTGCCAGGGACACAAAGCTTAAATAGTTTAATAGTATTAAGTTTTGCACGCGCACAATTAACGGATTTTAGCACGTATTCGGCAATATCAAAACAGCAGTGTTTACCAATTTCAAAAGGCCACTGAATCGTGGTAAAAAAGAACGCAAAAAAAAAAAACAGTTCTTTGGACACAGTAAATAATAAGTGTCAAGGTAGGATCATCGCCCGATTGTTCATCTGGCTTGTGAGAAGCCCATCATTTGGAATGTTGTCATTTTCTTCAAGGTAGCCTCATGTCACCCTAGAGATTTTGCCTGAATGTTAAGCAAGTATTTGAACTTCGATCGAGGCTCGGAGTATGGTTGTTTTGGAATATTACAGTTTACGTTGCGTGCAGAAAATTGAAAAGTGTTGCAAAACAATTTCCATTAGTTGAATTTTGTTGCTTAGCTTAGGGTGAAAAACTGTTTCTTGGTTTATTCAACCCAACCCTAAATTTTGATAAGACACTTTTTTCGTGACCAGTTATGATCAGTCTTTGCTGCTTTTCTGATAAAATTTCGACAAAACATTTATACGAAAGCCTTTATCAAGTCATTATGGTCGTCGTAATATTTATAATCGACTATGCTCGAACGACCCGTTTTTTTAACCATGCCTGTCCATTTTTTCTTAGATTTCATGTCCTCCCAATCCCGAGTGATGGTCGATATGTACTTGCGCTACGATTGGGCTTGGTTTTACGAGTGGCTGGGTTGTTGTTCTGATAAATGGCGCCAGTATTTTTTAACATAGCTGCATAGGCTCACGTTATTTCACCCCATTAAAAAATAGGAAACTCCAAAACCCGCATCGTCCGATATAGTGTTTCCCACCAACCACTAGGTCATTCTCAAAATTTTTACCTTATTTATTTCTGATGGTCAATTCGACATTTTTCGTGTCATACTGTAGCCTGAATACTGACTGAGTAAGTCTCCTTTGGATTTTTGAAAATAAAAAAAAGGAAATACCTAGCAGTTTGTCCACTATTCTGGCCAGGTAACAAACTATCAAGGGATCTTAGAGTGCCGATGTTAGGAAGCATCTAGCTTGCACCGCGGAATATGTATGGGTAAGTTTAGGACTATTGCTCATAGATGCATATTCTGTTTTGAAAGGAATGTCTGGAGGAATTTGCAGTATAGGCACCCGAGCTGGAGTTGAATTTGGCGAGACTGAAATTGAGAGGGGTTGTGAATATCTTCTCAATAGGAGTAACGGCTTCAAAAAGGCCGTTTGCTCATTTCGCTCCTCTTTTTCGCTCCTGATTTTGCCTCAAATTCGTCTGGTTGACGTCCTCTGTGGAGTCACTGGGTGAGTGTTTCCGGTGGTTTAAGGTACCCAGGATCAATTGGGGACGGTTTTGGTTGTGGTATGTGCTTTTGGTGACGGGATGTAGTCGTTTTAGAAATGTGTTCTTGCCTGATGTGTGGGGGCAGCCATCTTGTCGAAATTACATTACCTAATACAAACTGAAGTGTAGGTTCGAGTTTGGAATAGGACTTTGGAAATTTAAAATTTTTTCTTATTTTCCTTGTGTTCTTCGACTGAATCATATCCCGTGTTAGGGTGAAGAAAGTCGAAATTCGAATTTTCTGAAAACTTTTCTGCTTTTTCTTGTCGTGTGTGACAGGAGAAATTGCCTCTGTTGATGTGTTGGTGAAGCTATGATGGATCAACTTAGCCTACCCTCGAACAGTAACGATGTGGAAAACAAAGTCGATAACAAGTCGGAGCATCTTCTTCGGGATTTACGACGTCAAACAGTACTATGACACCTTTCAGACATACCTAAATACAAAACGGTCATACCAAAACACCCCAATAGACGAACCGAAAAATGTGTGTGATCTTCGTCACGATTGTGTTGATCATGGTTTATGCAACAACGATTTTGCCTTTCACGAACGTTCTTCTAAACTTTTAAACCACCTTGAGCGTCTATCCCCGAACAGATTTTAGCCGCTCTGTTTAGCAAGCTTTATGAACACTTAAAACTTGGTCAGATGATTTTTTCTTAAAACAGAATCTAATTCTAGAAGAATTCAGAAGCAAAATGATCTCGAAGCTCTAGTCCCTGCCTTCTAGAGTTGAAACTAGAAGCCATGCGGCCTTGGACAAGAATGTCGGCTCAGTCATTGGGAGTCAGAAATTGGACTGTATAGCAAAGGACACAGACCATTATACACCGGAAACCATAGACCTTCTCGGCAAGTTGAATGCGTCCCCTGCGAGCCATGTGCAAATTGTTTCGGCACATCTGGACAGGAAGGAAGTATTGAAGAATATTGAGAGGACCACCACAAATTGAAAATACAGTGCCACTAAATATCCCTATAAATCTACCTAGCAACGTAACAGTCTGCCATGGAAGAAATCGCAGATTAAAAGGACATCCATCAAATGTTGCCTGCTTCCCGGAAGCTGGAGGATCTATTGTTGGCACTGTGGACCCACCATCGCCAATCACGACGCTGGAAAAACGAGAAAAATGTGTCCTTTTCGAGTGAAGCTAAGGGTCACAGTGAGTCTCCCCCAGTTTGTGTCAGCCAACGAGAAACTACCACCATCGTAAAAGGGAAATAGGAAGGTAATACTACCATCAATGGTGAGTCAAATGTTCGTCACTTTATCTCTGACTTTGACCTATCCGGATCTGAAAGTTATTGATCTCATATCAATGTTGCCACAGGTTCTCGATGTCAGCAGCGAAAACGGGACAGTGGTCGTGTGTACTGGCACCAATAACATTCTGGATGACACACCGAATCCAATTGTCTTTGGCCTTAGTGACTTTGCTTCTTCCTTGCGTGCTGCGCACCCTTATGTTTGAACTTCTTTTATTGGTCTTTTTCCAATACTTGGTAGATTAAATCATGAGCTCAACAAAAGGGTGATTCATACAAACTCGCTTTTTAGACAAATGTGTGTTAGTCAGAATTGCTCTTTTGTAGCAAAAGATAGGGCAATCTGTAGAGACCACACACTTCTCGCTCGTGACATGATTCCCCTGACTGCAAGAGGGAAAGATGTACTGCAGCTCGAACAAACAAGAAAACTCAAATTCTTAAGGGGGATATCCCCAGTGCTGATAATATTTCGGGACCTGGTGGTTCAAATTTCAATTTTAAGATTGTGTGTACCCTTTTTAACGCTCGTAGTGTTTGGCAAAACCTTGGTTGCTTTAATGAGCTTGTAAATCGTGGTGATTTTGACTTGATTTTCGTGGTTGAGTCGTGGTTACATGTTGGTATAACTGACAGTATGATAGTGGATTCTCGGCTCTACTCGACTGCGACAAAGATCAGGGCAGTCGTGGGGGAGGGCTTTTGAACTTGCACTGATCCCCAGCTTCAAGTTGCTATCTAGGAGGTGTCATTGGTGATTTCCCTGCCAGATTCTAAAATAACTTGCATACTGGGCTACCTACCTGACAGTCGCGACGATGCCGCAATCATTGAGTTTTGTGGGTTCGTTGTACGCTCCATAAACCTAGCACATTCAAACTTATTATTGGGTGATTTTAATATTTCTTCGGTAAACTGGGACACCGGGTTAGCCAGCGATTGCCACCATAGGCTTTTTTTAAAACTTGATTGCTCCTCTTGGGCTAACTCAATAGGTTGACAAAGCAACCAGGGGTGAACACATTCTTGACCTTGTCCTGTGTGACAATGACAGGTTAGTTTTGACACTGTCGTAGGAGCCATTTTGGAAATAGTGATCATATCGTAAATTTTTCTATAAATCTCTCTTCTTCTAACCCCAGGACATCAATCTAAAAAGGCGACCAACCTTAAAAACACACGGGTGAGCTATCCTCGACTTCGGTCGTCTCTGGAAGGCATCTATTGGGATGGCCTTATCTTTGACACTCACCTTGAGACAAACCGGGCATGGACCTGTTTTTTGAATATACTTCATGGGCATTCAAATTTGTGCCTTGTAAACCAGCGCCATAAAAAACTTGGGACTACCTCGTTTCCTCGTTCTATCATTAAATTGCGTAATCTTAAATTGAAACTCTGGAAAAGATACAAGGCAGATAGTGTACGACTTCTTTGCTTAACAACAGCACTGCTCGAAAGCTTCTTTCGGAGTCAACCGAATCCTGGCACAGTGCGTGCGAAATGGCTGCAGTTCGGGAGGGTAGCCAGGCGGCGCTGTTTAAGCTTTATCGTCACAAAACTGACGCATCTCGATCTCTCCCACCATTAAAAGTAAATGACAACTTTGTCGTTGACAATGCAGAGACCCTTAGCACAGCATTCGCTTTAAATTCAGACATTGACGACGGCAAAGAGGTTTCCATTGACGACTTTTTTGAAACTAGAACCAAACCTTGCTTTAACGTTTCCTTCACCGAGTCGAAGGTAATTTCGGTCCAAAAAAGGATAAAACCTAACCATTCGCGCGGTCCCGATGGTCTTTCGGCTTATTTTTTTAAACAGATCGCAAACTAGATCTGCTACCCACTCTCGAGACTTTTTACATTGTCTTTTACAAGTGAAACTCTTCCGGAGTCTTGGAGTAGAGCTCTCGTCGTCCCTTATCTTTGAAAAAGGATCATCTTCGAATTCTCTCAACTAGCGTCCTATAGCCTTAACGTGTGTGGCTTGCCGCATCATGAATCCATCATCCACGATGTGATCGTCGTTTTTCTTGAAGAACACTCCATCATTGGCCAGGATCAGTTTGGTTTTCTTCCTCTCCGGTTGGCCACTCACCAGCTCTTGCTGGTACTTGATCGTTGGTCTAGTGCATTGGATCTTGGCATACCATCGGACACAATTTATTTTGATTTCAAAAAAGCTTTTAAGTCGGTTATTCACAGGAGGCTACTACTGAAGCTTAGGGGGTGTGGCGTCCAGGGGAAACTTGAGTGCTGGATTTCAGCTTTTCTACAAAACCGGTATCAACAGGTAATTGTGGCTGATACTCTTTCTTCTACCGTTTCGGTTCCTTGTGGGATACCGCAGGGTTCAGTTTTGGGACCACTGCTGTTCGTCATCTACTTAAATGACTTAAAATTTGATGGAAAGCAAACTTTGGCTTCAAATTTGCTGACGACCTCAAAATTAGTGCTAAAAATCTTCTTTCCATCCCAAATGTAGGGCTTCAAGCACAGGTCTGTGATGTTCTTAAGTGCTCTGAAACGTGGCAGTCGCCGTTTTCTGTTCAGAAATGCCAGTCTTTTCATGTTGGCGACCACAATGGGTGCCAACATTACTCCCTTGGCCAGGTGATCTTGCCTGCGGTAAACAAGGTACGCGATATCGGAGTTTGGTTCACCCCTGACCTAAAATCTTCCCTACACTGTAGAAAGATCTACGCTTCATCCTACCAGCACTCTGCAATTGTCAAGAAATGTTTCACTGCCGGAAATGCCAAAACTATGATTTTTTGGGCATTCAAGGTTTTTGTGCGCCCTCAATTGAAGTATGTTACGTAGGATTGGTCACCATATAAATTGGGCGACATTGATCTTCTGGAGGCGGTGCAGAGACGTTTTACTAACTACATTCCAGGCATTCGCGATGTATGTTACACTGAACGGCTTGCCATAACTGGCCTTGAACTACTCGAATTGCACCGTATTGGGACCGACCTGATTCTCACGTATAAAATCCTTCATGGTCTCGTCTCCATTGATCTCTCATTTTTTTGATCTCGCTCCTAGACATGTCATTACACGAGGCCATCGTTGGAAGCTGGTTTTACAGCCAGCTCGTCTTGACTGTCGAAAATATTTTTTCTCAGTTCACGTGGTGCCAGTTTGGAATACTCTGAAGGCGGAGACTGTGGATACAAGCTTCTGTCGCCAGTTAAGATCCGAGAATCTGCAAAACATTTTGAGGTAGCCACTGTCGTCTCTCCCATGACCCTTTGGGAATACACTCATATTAAATTGATACCGGTGTTAGAGGCTCATCACCCTTCCGGAAACCCACCACATTTGTGGTTTGTTAAAGGGCCCAGCTACTTCGTAATCATCTTTGTCAATATCCTAGGCTTTGTAAGCTTTAATCGGTGTAGTTTGCATGTTCTGGGCTAGAGTTTTAACACCAGTGACCGATGTTGGTTTTAAAGTGCCAATTGTCGTGTTAGAATGCTTACAACCAGTTTAAAAAAAGCTCTCTTTTGCACAAAGTGATTAGAAACCTTTTTAGTTAAACGTCTTTTTCGATTTTCGATTTCTTGTTTAGTCTACATTCTTTTTTTAATACGTAAAAACGAACGTTTACACTGTCCCTCGTTTAACGTTTTATTTGATAAAAGCCCATATGTCTCATTCCAACAATTTTGACACAACGTTTTAAATTCTGAAAATTCCATGTTAGGGGCAACGTGGTGTTCGTAAACGTGTTTCAAATTTAACTCATCCAAGGGAAACTGGATTAATAAATTTGCATTGTCTCTCACTACTTGTTTAGGAATTATTGTGAATGACGTCCTTGTGCAACGCAGCTCTTGACGTTTTTGTTTATCCAAAAGGCTGTCGTAAAAAAGAATCAGATTTCGAAATTTTGGGTACAGTTCTTTGGGCGGAATTAAATCTATTTGAGAAGCATGAAAAATGCTACATTTTTTCCTTAATTTCAGCAATTATAGACTGCAAAGCTTTGTATTAGGCTTGTGACATGAGGTTTTACTGTAAATAAACAAACAGTTATAGTCAAGCTAAAATTAGTTACAACTTAAATGGTAGGTTCGTTTTTCCCCAATTTGTGGGGCCTATGATTCGACATCTGATATTAGCAGGCAGATATGCATGATTTTTTGGTTCTTTATTACGCAGAAAAAAGTCTTAGTTTTAAATTTTCCATCACATTTTTTCATTTACACATTTAATGTTTACAGAGATACCAAACCCATAAAGTCTTCATTGGAAAATGTGTGGTTGAAAATGAAGGAAAAGGCCCCTCCAAAGTCTACGTTACTTGCACCATAATTTCACATTGCTGGAAGAATCTTTGGTAATGAATGTACACAGCAGTAATTTTCCCAGTGACTTCCGTCAGGTTTATAGCATTATACGATGGCAAGTTAACCATGGTTTGTCAATAACATTTTTTACCCAAGTTCTAAGAGAGCGGTTTGTCATAGTCGTTTACCTTTTCGCAATAAGAGTAACGAGGGAAGCTGTGCACATAGAATTACGATAATTGAATAAAGTCAAGGATATGGGTTTCTGCTCGTCAAACTCGACCTCCAGTTTTTTACAGATATACCGTTTACGATTTTTTTTTTTTACAGTTTTTGAGTTTCCTGGTTGCTAGGCAAAATCCAACCTTTATATTTAGATTTTTCGTTCAAACACGAATCCCCGAACCCTTTAAATCGTTAAACTGTATGGCAGGAGACAAGGAAAACTTTACACTATTGTTAATTATTGTACCATTCTCCGTTCTTAACTTTCGGCAATATTTTTTCAAGAGATTCAAGAAATTCGTTTGCCAGTTCTGTTAGGACATCTTGATATTTACCGTTTATTTATATTCGTTTAATATGTTTATTCCACCCCCGCCCCCCGCCACCGCCGGGGGGGGGGGGAGAATGGAAATAAAGAAAAGATAACTGTCATGAATGTAACTCGAACCCAGAAGAGCTGCGTACTAAGGCGGTGATATTAATAGTATGCGGATGTCATGGATTCTTGTCGCTATCAGGGCAGTTAGGTTTTTTTTTGAAGTTGTTGCATATTGTATTCTGACAAACCAAGTCTTTACTGCACTTTGTTTTACTTCATTCCTTACTCTATTCACCATTTTGTGTATGCTAGACAAGTTTTTTGGCGGGGGTGGGTTGATTTGCATATTTAAAAAATATATCAGTTAATAAGTTTAGGCCATCATTGAAAAGAACCCAACTGCCCTGATAGGGACAAGAACCCATGACATCCACATACTATTAATATCACCGCCTTAGTACGCAGCTCTTCTGGGTTCGAGTTACATTAATGACAGTTATCTTTTCTTTATTTCCATTCTCCCCCGCCCCCCCTATCATTTTCGAGGTTCGTTCATTCAATAAACATATTAAACAAATATAGATAAACGGTAAATCTCAAGATGTCCCAACAGAACTGGCCAACGAATTTTTTGAATCTCTTGAAAAAAATATTGCCGAAAGTTAAGAACGAGAATGGTACAATAATTAACAATAGTGTAAAGTTTTCCTTGTCTCCTGCCATACAGTTTAACGATTTAAAGGGTTCGGGGATTCGTGTTTGAACGAAAAATTTAAATATAAAGGTTGGATTTTGCCTAGCAACCAGGAAACTCAAAAACTATAAAACAAAATCGTAAACGGTATATCTGTAAAAAACTGGAGGTCGAGTTTGACGAGCAGAAACCTATATCCTTGACTTTATTCAATTGAGTGGAGAAGGGAGTGATGTGATAGTGGTCGGTCCAGAGGACAACCTGGATAGAATACGTGTTGACACCCGAAAATAACTGTGATATGCAAAATAAGTGTTTAACTGAAGTAGGAGCTGATATAGAGCCTGAAGACGGAGTAAATTATTATTTTTATTAGAAGTGTAAACTGCTGGGTTTATTGCGGCATAGCCAAATTAGTGCACAGCATAACTGATCGTGGCTTTGTTTGTTTGTATTGTTTTAAATCTAACCATTATAGGCAAGCAAGATGCTTGTGTAAGTTGTAGAATAAATCGTTTTACAATAATGTTTATTTCTTGTTGCCGAGTGATTCAGCTTTCAATTTAATTGCGCAATAATCCCCTCACGAGTACCTCAACATCCGGACTGGCTGACTGTAGACAAGTGTCTTAAAATCCCCCCAAAGGTAAAATTCAAGGAGATTAGTGTCTGGGGAGCATGCGGGCAAGGCAATGGAGCCCCCTCTACCAATCTTATGCATGAATTGTGGGTTCCCAAGTACAGTGCTGTAATAGCCACTAACTGAATACCAAACTAGGGGCATGATACTGTGTAGCTGTGCCTTTACTCACTGAAGATGGCATGGATACAGGAGCTGTTCATGCAGTGTTCTGCAAACGGTCGCACGAGAAACCCCAACTTCAGCAGCAATTCATTCTGCACCAGGTGAAGGGGTTTTTTCTAGACCATTTCCAAGATCGTCTCTTCGACTGCTTGTGTCCGAACGTTGTAGGTCTTCACAAAATTGCTCATTTACGGTAACAAGGAAACAGCAGATATTAACTTCATGTATAGACGTGGTAATCGTTACGCCCATGCAGTGAAATGTCTTTACCAGGTTCAGTGTCCAGGCTGCCGCCTTTCCGACACGTGCAGATTTTCATCCGTGAATTAGCGACTAAGGGAGCATGATACTGTTGAGTCCCCCCCACAATAACGATCATTATTTGGGGAGCGAACAGTACCATGCTCCCTCAGGATGTGATGGAAATCCGTAGTAGTGATTTCCTGGTTCCCAGTGATGGCCAACTTGTTCCTGTGCACTACATAAAAGCAAGGTTTTGTTCATTCAATTTGAACCATGGGTTTACAACCATGGACTCCCCCTGTGGATCTCTTTCTGGGGAATCCATTTTTGGTATGGGTCCTATTACGACACGGCCCCTCCCTGGTGGATTTCATCTTGACAATGTGGTGGATTCATAGCCCGTATTACTGTAGTTTTGAACACCACAGCTTGTCATTGTAGTGCAAACGGATTCGAAGTTATTGAGATGGGACCGGATTTTGGCCGCCAGTTACTAAGGGCCGCAGTGCCCTTTGGGAGCATTTCTGGACACATGTTTGTAGGACCTTTTATCCATCCTTTTAGACCAGTATATCTGTGACTTAACCCACCACAAATTGCAACGAAAGGTTGTATGGTTGTTCCCGACTGTAAAATTCAACAAAAAAATGCTTAATTTGAATATTATAGTTAAAAAAATGCATGTAATACATATATGAATATACGAACTAAATTGTAGTATACCTTACATTGTGAAGGCAGTTTTTTGCTGGCACCTACTCAAAAGAAAGTGCACTTTAAGATTCAGAAGGGTGCGAGGCTGTAAACCTTGAACATTAAAGATGGCGACCAAAATGGTGCCCAACTATTACTCAATTCATTGCCATTTGGCCTATTATGCAAGAACCATTAGTGTTACACAAAAGCATTTTGTATATCAGTTGTTTATATCTAAGGGTGGGAATGTCGTCTTTGAATCAAGGGTAGTGAAAAGGGTCTGCCACTATTAGGGACAAAGCCACACCACTAGTATCACAGTTACCATTCAATTTTTTGCTCTTTTTCAACTATTGAACGGTATTAAACACAGAAATGCAAACCTATTAACGTTGCCATTGGGACTTATGTGTCAGACTGCCTGAGTGGGAATCGAATCCACGAACTTGAAACTAAAGGTCGAGGTCCTACTGCTGAGCCATACTGACACAGTGAAAAGGAAACGCTGTCTATGGGCGTTTCTTTTTGGCCTTGTCAGTATGGCTCAGCGGTAGGACTTCAACCGTTGGTTTCAAAGGTCGTGGGTTCAAATCCCCGCTCAGGCATTCTTAACATACAAGTCCAAAAGGCAATGTAAATGCAAACTTACTTACGTTGTCTTTAGGACTTTTATGTCACACTGCCTGAGCGTGGGAATCAAACCCATGATCTTTGAAACCAAAGGCTGAGGACCTACCGCTGAGCCATACTGACACGGCCGAAACGAAATGCTGTCTATGGACGTTTCCTGTTGACCGTATCAGTATGGCTCAGCGGTAGGACCTCGTCCTTTGGTTTCAAAGATCGTGGGTTCGATTTCCCACTCTGGCAGTCCAAAATGCAACGTAAATAGGTTTGCATCTGTCTTTATTTTGAACGGTAACTTTGAATCAAGCCCCTAATAAAAAAGGCGTGGTTCAGTCCCTAAAAATTGTAGACCTTTTTTTTTGCCCTTGATTAAAGGAAGAGAGTCCCACCTTTTGAATGAATGATAGGTTGGAGTCATCCATCTGAATGATAAACGACACAACAGCAATTATTGAAAGTTTAAGTTGTATTCACAAATTCAGACATGTATGAGCATTAATTAAATTAGCCAAAATGGCCGAAAACGGCCCAACACGACGTTTTTCCCAATCGCCGTGATATGTGGGGGAAATGTTTGGGACCTACATTGTAGATTACATTATTGCAAACAACTTGTATCCAAACAGTTTTTGTGTAACATTAAACGTTCTTGCATAATAGGCCAAAATGACTAAAACATTTGGCTCCATTTTGGTCGCCATCTTTAATGGTCAAGGTTTTCAGCCTGACAACCTTCGGAATCTTAAAGTGCACATGCTTTTGAGTAGGTGCCAGCAAAGAACTGCCCTCAAAATGCAAGGTATATTATATTAATATTCTCTTCGTATTTCCATGTATGTATTAAATGCATTTTTTAACTATTATGTCATGCAAATTAACCCTACTTTTCAAGAAAAACGGCAGCAGAAAGCGTGGATAACAATTATTTTTCGAATTCAGCTCGTTTTTTCCAGTCAGGAACAACCATAAAACCTTTTGTTGCAATTTGTGGTGGGTTAACCCCTTTTTCAGCCTGTATTTACTCGTCTATTTGTATCGTAGAAGCCACCCTTTCAGTTTGTGTGTAGGGTTTAAAAACAACCTATTTTTTAAATTTGAATTGCAGATCCTTCAACTTTATTAATAATGGCTAGTAACTCTGAAAGGAAAGCAGAGAAGACAAGTCTCTCATTCCGATTGCCAAACGCCCACGATTATTCCTTAACAATAACATGAGGCCTTGTTTGAAACATAAAAGATAGTGTATTATGCCAACCAAGACGGAAAGGCTCTCAGTCTCTCATGAAAGCCACGAAAGTATTGCACGATAAGCCCTAGCCCACAGATCTGAATAGATGCACATGGCACACTACCCGTTTCTAAGATTGAGTGAATGTTAAACAGCAATCCGTGATGAATGAGCGTGAAACAACACTTGCGGAGCATGACGACATTATGTTGGAATCAAGCAGTATTATTACTGCTATTTCAACACGTCAGTAAATAACTGCAGCATACAATAAAAAAAACTAATTACATTGTACTATATAAACATAGTACAGAACGTCATAAAACGTGATTAAACGTCATATTTAACTAGGGCTGCCGTCACTGCCACTGTTGATATAATGGAGAGCACTCCGCTTTCTTTACCCGTTTGGCTGTTTTGCCAAAACAAGTCTGCCTTTGAAAGTAGTGAATCAGGGAAAGACTGCCGAGATAATGCTGCCTACTTAGCTAGGCAGTATCATGAAAACGTTATTGATGAATCTTTCTCTATGAATGGTGGATACCCATCATTTAATTTAGTTTTTCTTTATCCCTACACCGTTGCCTTACATTTTCCACAATTTGAATTTCTGCCACATTGCAATTTATCCTTAACATGACAAAATATTAAGACTGGACCAATCAGCTTTTTTCTACCCAAGCTGATCATGAGTCAGTCATTGAACAAAACTGGCCGATTCCAAAACCCAGATAACCGATTCCAGTTCCCAATTAACCTAATACTGAAGTATGTCTTTATAAGAAAAAAATTACTTTTGAAAGCATTGCATACATAAAGCATAGGTCTAAACTTATATAATTATTTAAAAATACTATATAATATCGCATATGCTACAATCATTTTAAAACACAAAAACCCCAGTAAAATTTCACATTTTGCCTTGTAATTTCTAAACACAAGACACCTGCTTGTGGTTTCAACCATTGAAAAGCTTGTGAGAAAACCTTCAAAATGGTGTATTCAAACTCCAAAATCGGTTGACGAGAAGTAAAAATATCTTCGATTTGGTTTTTTGCCGATCTATATGGGTTTTATCTACCGATCCAGATTTCAGTAAATATCGGTTAAGATTAGCATCAATTAAGATTGATGGTAAATATCGGTGACGATCGGGATCAGCAATCGGGATCTGTTCAACATTACAAAATCTTCTTTAGTTGCTACAGTTAAGAGACATGTCTTCTAGTGAGGCCACGTCTTTTTCGTAAACAATCACTTTTGATGACGCAAAATAAACTTTGTGTTAAGAAACTATGATGTTATGAACCAAATGTGACCTTGTTATTGTTGGCTCTTGACTATTGGCCCAGTTTGTCACTCTGATGGTTCCTCAACCCCATGTCCGATTGCAGATTTTTTTTTGATAAATCTTGTCTAGACAACCGTGATACTGCACGCAAAGTTTGGTTTCCCTGATGATTTTCATGTGATGCGTGGTTCAAGATTACAGTGGCGTGAGATCATAGCAAAGCTTTACTCGGCCTTCGGACACGCTATGCTCCAACAAGACCAGATTGCCTTGTGCTCTTTTGGATGCTGCAACCAGTTTGGAAAATGATAATAATTTCTTTGCTCTAAAAAACCTATAATTTGATACCATATTTGCTAACTTCGGTGGAAAATAACATGCGATTGGGAAATCTTGGAAAATAGGTGTCATGCGTTGTCCTTGCAACAAAGAACGTTTGTGAAAACTTTTTGGATACTCTACGCAATATGGGTAACTTAAAAAAAGATCATCCATCAACCCATTCCCTAACGAAACGTATCTTTTATTGTGGCTGGCAACCAATTGGCCCATTTCAAACCCCAACAGTGACAAGATCACCTGCTTCGCTACTCTCATTGACAGTAAATACCGATTCATCCTAGAAGTTCAAGGATCAACTGTTTTGAGAAGTTCAGAGAATATAGGCTGGAAGCTGAAGCTGCAACTGACTGCACGATAAAAATTCCAATCAGACAACGGTACAGAATATGTGAATGCCCATGTGAATGAATATATGTCACAGAGTGGAATAAAGCGTCAGTTCTCAACCCCTACTTGACTTCTTCCAACGGGACAGCGGAACGTGCTAATTTGAGAATAATGAGCATAGTTCACGCAACTTTAGTCCAAGCTAAACTTCCAAATAACTTTTGTGGTGAATTAGACAATATAGCTGTTTGTATTAGGAATCACTGCACGAATGTTCAAAACAAAATGGTTGCGCCCAAAGCAAATTTGGAAAAACACCAACTTCAAATCCTCAGTCAAATATTTCTGACAGGTTGTTTGTATTTTCCCTAAAACCTCCACTAAAATTTTCCAATTCGGGTGCAAGAGGTTTACTTTGTGTTATACTGGGATACGACGAACTATCAAGATACTACAGGTTTTATGACATCAAAAACAACAAAATAATTATTAATGTCAATTTCCTAAAACGCTTTAATGACTCAAACTTATCTTAGTAACAATGAGTTGAAACAATGAGGATAATTGTTGTACTCATTGATTACTGATTTATCATTTGGACTTTGAAGATCAGGTTAATCTACTTCAAAGGATTCCCTTCGCTGAAATCAAAAAGTCCGTTCAAGCCCAAAATCAATAGCCAGTAGTAGAAATTCTCTTGCCACCTCAACAACCGTTTCAAGACTCACAAGAAGTAGAGCCCACCGTGAAGAAATAGCAGTCCCAGAAGGTCATCAGAAGACTTGCCGGAAGGGGATACAGCTCACAAGTTGTTTAAACCCAAGCTGCTGAAGAAATTATTGAAGACAGCGAATTTTACATATTCGTTCTTCATGCTATAATCAAACCAGCAAACCTAAAATCAAAGTGGAAGCCATGTGAAATCTTGACTCCAATGAGAAATCGCCATGAATGATGAGTATGGTTCTTTATTGGCAAATGACACCTGGGAACTCTACCAGATGGGACAAGAACGATTGTGAAGACTGCTAAAGCGAAGTAAATGCTACAAGGCACGCATAGTGGCCAAAGGCTTTTCACAAAAATTCGGGAGTGAATATTTTGAAACCTGTTTGCCTGTTACCAGTCTGCCCACATCAAACTTTTGATAGTTGTTCCAATTCAGATGGATTTCATTTTTAGATCAGTACGACGTTAAGACCATGAACTTGAATGGCTATGTGGGAAAAAAACGAATGCATGTACATGGATCAACCAGGAGACTGCGTAGTGCTTGGCCAGGAACAAAATGTTTGCTGTACATTTGCAGATTATGCGTATTAAGAGAGTCTGAAAGATGCTGGTTCATCCGTTTTGCCAAAGAGGTACATCAGCTCACCAAAAAAAAAAACATCACTAAGTGTTTGGAGAGTCATCCACTTTGCTCAATCAATTTCATGATTGGGATCAAGTTCACAAAGAGACAAGACAATTCTATGGTATTAAACCAATCGGGATGTGTCAAGAAATTACTCGCCAGGTTTGGAATGCGAGACTGCGCTTCCGTGGCAACACCTGCCACAGCAAGAGGCCAAACTTCTCAAGAATCTACAGTTTGTCCCAATAAGATACCACGTTGTGAATTAGTCGGATCACTCTCATACATGGAACACGACCATTACTTTGCTGTCAACAGTTTGCTACAACATACCTCGGCTCCCACACTATACACAAATGGCAAGCTGGGAATTGCATCAAGCATTATTAGTAAAGAACCAACGACCAAAGTCTTGTAATGTAACCTCCTTACACTGGCCTACAATATTTGCACTGATGCTAGTCATGCAAGTGATTTGACGACTAGATGGTCTACAACAGGGGTTGTTGCCACCAGTAGCCATTTTACTGGATGTCCAATCCCTAATGAACATCAGTCTTTGGCTGTGATGACGTCAGTATATAAAGCTATCTCCCAGGAAGTTCTAAGAGTACCTGCGGTCAAAAGATCTTTTAGCAGAAAATGGGATTATTTCAAAAGACAACTATACTCCCTTGGTGTAATTTACTGACTCACAAAACCACACCAATATTATTTATCATCGTGTGTTTGATTAGACCGAAGACTAAAGCATCCAAATCAATATGAGCCGATCAATTCAATGTGGCCGACTTTTTAACCAATGCGTAACATGGAATCTGACAGAATTGTTTGTCTAACCTATTACATATGTTTTATTCAAGTAATTGACTCTTTTCAATTAAAAGTTTGCTGGTCGTCAGTTATTAACATCGCTATTTTTGGTGTGTGATTGTAGCGACTTTATACAGATTTCGGGAACAGTGACCTTGTTATATATCCTAAAGGAAGTGCGGCATTTTGCTGCTCATGTGTAAAAGGATACTTCCTGGCCTAGAACTTTCCAGATGAATCCAGCACTGGAAAGAGATACAACATAAGCTATTTCTATTGGCAACCACTACCTTTTTTTGGGCGAGGGGTAATCGTCTAACTGGAAAATCGCACAATTAGAAGAATGTATGCAGTACAACAGTATAACGGAAAATCGTCTAACACGAAATTCGTATAATGGAAAATCGCCTCACATGAAATTCTATAATGGAAAATCGTCTAATGTCTTTGCCCCACTCACGCTATCGTGCTCGCTACAGCATCAGTAACTGCATATTATTGTCCAGTTAGACCTTTAGCCATTATATGATTACCCATTATACGATATTCCATTTAGATGATTTTCCAGATTTTTATTTAGGCAGATATTAGACAATTGTCCCATTCGACGAATTTCCAGGTAGATGTTCATCCGGTGCCTCATCTATATAAAGATCCCGAGCTGGTACTCGTCACTTGTTTTGGGCAGAACCAGCCTGCGCATCGGCCCATATTTTTGCATCTTAACTTGCCATTTTTCCAACTTAGTTGTTTTGTAAACCATTCTTAAAACTAATTAAATGCAGTTGTGTTTCCAAAGTGTAAATGCTGTAAGTCCAATTCCCAATTATTAGTTACAGTTCACGTCCTAAGTGCCAAATAGATTAAATCCTTCAGACGTGCATGGCAGAAAAGCTACACAATAAATTTATAAGATGCGTCAAAGAGCCCCTAAGAATAGATTTCAACAGATATATATAGTTTAAAAGCCAAACAGAAATACGCCAACTGCATGGATAGAATTCACTACTACAATGCACTGCGCTCATGGAATAAGAAAACTGCAAAAAACTTCAGTGGCGATCTTGCTGCGAAAGTCAAAGGCATCCCAAGGCATACAATTCAACCACCCATGCCGAAAAAATTGCACGTTAACTCATTAGCAACACAATCATGTACATCCAATACAAAGCACAAGATTTTGACCGAACAGTGAAAACCTGCAGATATAACTAGAACCCTGCTGCAAGCCTTTGTACCCTGCACGTATCTTTCATTGGACATTTCTGCATTTTGCTTGTCAGCGATAGAGTAACTGCATTGTAAAGAAGAGTCAACTAGGGAAACACTGAAAGAAAAGCATGCCTCGTTACCTGTGGGGAAAGTGAAAAACATACTGGATTACTCATGAAGTACTCGATTTCTAATGGAATAGTGAAAAACATACTCGATTTCTAGTGGAATAGTGAAAAACAAATTCGATTACCCGTGGAATAGTGAAAACATACTCGATTTCTAGTGGAATAGTGAAAAACAAACTCGATTACCCGTGGAATAGTGAAATAAACTCGATTACCCATGGAATAGTGAAAAAGATACTTAATTACCCGTGGAATAGAGAAAAATATAATTGATTATCCGTGGAATAGTGGAAACATACTTGATTACCCGTGGAATAGTGTAAAACACTCAATTACCCAAGGAACAGTCAGTGAGAGAGATACTCGATTTTCCGTGAAATAGTGAAAAACAATCGATTATCCATGGAGTAGTGAAAACATACTCGATTACCCATGGAATAGTGAAAAAGATATACTTTTACCCATGGAATATAGAAAAAGATACTCGATTACCCGTGGAATAGTTAAAAACACCCTCGTTATCCTTGGAATAGTGAAAAATATACTCAATACCTGTGGAATAGTGAAAAACATACTCGAATGTACAAGTGAAATTGTGGAAAAACTACTATAAAGGAGAAATAAGTATGATTTGTATTCCCTCTCCATTGAGTATGGCCGAGAGAATTTCGGTCGAATGGAGCCCTGGTCACGGTTGTGACCTTAATAACGGGTTCAGTGAGTTATCTTTATGCCAGTTGAGGATGTGGCCATAACGACTAAGGCGCTATGCAAGTGATCTGGGGGCGAACTGGGTAGCTAGTTCGAATCCGGGTCATGCCACTCCGACGAAACGTAAGTTCATAAAGGTGGCTTACTGAACTACGTTATTTCTAGTGTATGATTTTAGCTGTTGGCTTAATTTTCAATTTTCCTTAGAAAAACTACTATGCCAGAGGATTAGTGAAACCAACAGATGCAATGAACTAACGATGAGTTGGGAATCCTTTTCTTGATTGAGCTACGTAGCTTGACTCAAGCATGATTCAGAAACGATTTCCATGGGTGGATTGTCAAAAAAACTACCAGCGTACTGCACTGCAAGCTTATTTAGTCAAAATTTAGGTAGTGCCTCTCCTGTTTTGGTGTAAAGGCTTTCACTGGACTTGTATGCCACTTTTGAATAGGTCTAGAATTTTGAGAGACGTGTCATATGTTGATTCACAAAGAAGTCGAGACACAATCCAGTGTTTGGAGAATACCAGAAGTAAGTTAAGTGTTAAGTGCAAGAGCTACACTATATAGTGTCAGTAGCCCAATCAGAGCTCATTCAAGAACTAAAGTTAATCTTGTTGCTGCACTCGTCTGCACTTCCCGCACCTTGTGCTAGGGCACAAGTCTCCTAGCATTGAAGTTTCAAGAACTGTGCATCTGACGCTACCGGAATCACCACTCCTCCCCAAATTGCCCGAGCACCAAATTGTATACACATGATGAATTGCCTGCAATGAACTGTCTGCAGGAATTGTCCGTGAGATGCATTGTTGGCGATAAATTCTTTGAATACACGCAAAACTATAGTTGCATCAAAGCATAGATTTAGATGAGCAGTTACCTTCATTTACGTTATGCTAATCAGTACAGTTCAGAACTTTTTACAAAGCATTTATTAACTAATCAATAAATAAAACACGAACATCAGCTTTATTGTGAGTATATTTACCTACAACATGTTTTTACATGGTTGCTCAAAATGCAACGGTACTTAACCCCGACTTTACTGATGAAGAACTCAGTCTTTCTTACCAGTGCTGAACTGGTGAAATGGATCAAAACCTGCTAACTCCCGTTAACAGTCGTGATCTGATCCTGTTTTTACGGGTATCTCCCTCGGTTTTTGTTAGCCAATGGGAAAAGCATATTTTTGACGAATCAGCCAATCACTGCTCACTTATGCTGATCAGCTCTATGAACGGTGTACCAAGAGGGTGCTAATCGGTAAGCTGCACTAGTGCGAACTTGATAATCAACTAGTTGGCACCACATAAAACCGGAATCTCATACTTAAACGTGTAAAAAGGTTTAATTAATGGCTTAGTAAAAAATGAGAAGCTAAATTAAGTATGTGAAACAGTTTTTAGGTTGGATTGAATTTATTTTGTTTTCGATGGGGCTTCGATTGCTACAACGACTTCTGCTTCTGACTGGTGCTAACTAATGAGACCGTCATAGAGAAGATTTTTTAACATGGCGATATAATAGGTCGTTAAGACCGATTTGTTTATTGCTGCTGTAGGTAACGCATTACATGATAATAAATATGCTTTACAGGCGCCATACAGTGTACTTAACACGTCCGCATCTTCACTCTAGGCATTGTCACTCGAACTTATTTTAAGTGTTTTTAATTGCGTGGCCGTATTCATTTCCATAGCAACCAAGACAGCGAGCATCAGACTGACTAGACTGGACGCTGCTTAGACGGTGGCTTTCCGACAGTGCAGCGGCACACAGATTTGTGATTAGATAAATACATAATAAGGAACATTGATGTAAAAACGTACAGCTAATTTAACTGCTACGTAAACATTTAGGCTAAGTTTACTAATGCATAAATTAAAGATTTTCAGTGGCATTCTGTGATCGTTTCCACGGATGTACAACCAGCTAAGGTCTACATACTGAAGCGTAATAAATAAAAACGAAACGGAAACTCTGAAAGTGACGGAGGGGCTATTTCACATAATCCTCAATTAATAGACTCGCTAAAAAAATGCAGAAATTTTTACATACGCCATAAATGTTTGCAATTAATTTATTAATGAACTGATATAGTAATTCCCGCGAGATACTCTGATGAAATACCCCTCCTGCTGCGTGTAGTTATCCATCTTTTTGGAGCACTCAAGTTTTTACTCCCTTAAACTCATTCGTGTTCGAGTTGGCGTAAGCACGAACTTAATAGTCTTAATAATTCGGAATCTGAATAATTAGCCAACACAGGCACTCATACGAGTTTAATAGGAGCAAAAACTTTCGTGCTCCAAAAAATTATCGATAACTACCCTTGCACTCGGGATATTACCTTCGATAACGTGACAGAAAAACAGAGTGGCAGAGTGGCAGACAGTGTGGCACCCTCTTGGTCACACTAAAAATAAAACTAGGCACAAAAATTCAGTCGGTGATTATCTAGTTCCACGTCAGAAAATTAGGGGGGGGGAAGCCCTATGCTTACATGTGGCTGCACTAATGCAATCATAGTACTCAATTACCCGTGGGATTTCTTTGGGCAATAAATGCTTCTTTTGCACAGTGTATTTATTTTTTTTACATAAAAAAGTAGCTCACTAACCTGTCAAAAATACGATCGTGTTGAGTTGTGTTGAAGGACTTCTGGTGGACGTTTCTCTCGTTCAGAAGAGAGATAACTGACGCATTTAGTCTTAATGCTGCATGCCATAATGCCCCATTTGCACGTTCATGAATGACAATAATATGTACTGCTTGACCCCGGCGCACCAATATGTGATGCAGAGTAACAGGAGCAAATAAACCATATCGTAGAAGGCGTGGGTTTGCACCCTCAATACTGAATATTTCAAAATTAAGGTTGCGAATGTCCAACCACCAATCAGGCTACAAAAGGAAAGAAAATTAGATAATATAATACCACTTATTGCTGTCACTGTATGCAACCATTAACTACGAATGACGTGGCTTAGTAGCAGGTGAAGTAAATATTAAATTAAAATTCAAGTTTATGATCAGTTTTAGCCTTACCACATATTTGTTAACATTTTGTAAATTATGGATGTGACACTCATTCTATATTGGTTGTTTTCGTATTGGGGTATCAGTTTGATACTTGGCTGTTAAGCTTCTTCCCTTGAACTATAATGTATAGATTATTTTGTAATGCACAATAATGAAGGATCGTGATGACTGTCCTCGTATAGGCCTCAGAATGAAATTTCATGTTAAATTTCGAACTTGGAACCCTATTACCGGAATCGATATACACCAACGAAATCCCGTATTTGACGTCGTGTCATAACTTTTCACTGCACTAACAATTTTAATAACATCAATCAATCCGTTTGGCCTCCAGCCAATGGCTAGGGACGTAGCGAAGTGCATTTGGCTGGGAAGGGGAGGGGATTGGTGGGGGCAGACAGGTAAAATTTGCCGACTCATGTCAAGGAGAGTGATGTGTATTCTAAAGCCTTTCCTGGATTTAAACATGTTTTAGACGTTTTTTATGGCTCCAAAAGAACGGAAGCAAATAGATGAATGGAAGTTTTTTAACTCCCTCCCATGGCCAAAACTTATATTCAGTGGCTTTAGAAGAATGCTGGATCCCTGGTGTATACATGAAGATTTACCGTTATACTGCACCAATTTTTTTCATACTAGCTGGTAATTTTTCGAAGGGTGGAATGTGTTTGATAAATTATATCAAGCCCCCTGTCCTTCCCATGCATCCCCCTCCCGCCTCCCTTTGTGGGCAACATCTTTCACTAAGTAAGGTAGGACGGATTGGTCGTACATGAATTCTTGTTTGTCAGACATTTTTCCACTTCTCGCTGTACTGTGAAATGCAGCTATTCATTATCAGTTGGCCTTGCACTTTCCTCTCGTGGTTTCTAATTATGGTATGAGACGGCCCTCGTATTCCTTTGTCAGACGGAAGCTATTAGACTGTCACTCACGAATCGATCGTTTTAATTCGCTGAAGCAGCTAACTTATGACACATAAGCCAATTAGAGCTTGCTATCGCTATTAGTCCTCACTCTCTTACGATATTAATAACTAAAAGTAGGACCGGCTTTACTTTCTATAATGTACCACCATTCAAAATCTACTTGTTTATTCATTCCAGCCTTTATGGTGTGACAACCATTTTTAACTTAACTGCACGCATTAAAGCAATCTTTACTGTAGTTGTCAATCCCCAAAAGTTAAGGATTCCCGCCATTCTTTCGGCGGGAATCCTTTTCGGTCGTGTAGTTGTGATGTCAAACGCCAATCTCTTTCGCTACATTAATATAGTTCGAAGGTTAAAAAAAATCAGGTTTTCAATTAACGTTTAATGTTTTAGTTAGTGCTATTAACATTAGCGAACGAGTTTAGTGTTTGATATCATGATTCAAACAACCGAAAAGCTTGGGAAATCCCTAACAACTTTTGATTTAGGGAGATATCGCTTCTTTTTTAACCAAATTGTTAAATCAGTTATTTTCTTAGCAATTTAGGAATGAAACGCTGAGAAACCAGTTTTAAGGTCCTTTTTTGTTGGTTTTCAAGAGTCTTAATATTTGTCGTGAAGTCCATGAACTCGCATTAAGGAGCATCTGGAAAAACACAAATTCTTCCGTCGTGCTGATGATGTCCGTTTTCCAGTTCATTGTCGTAAATAAGTTCTTCATTGTTGTATTTATTTTTGGGTTCGGCTCTGTTAAGGTTCAACAACAAAATGCAGCAACTCTGCCCTATTGGTAACTTTGAATCTGCCCCAAAACAAAACTTGTTCAGGGTTCCCACCAAGCTTTTCGGCGGTGTGAGTTTTGTTTTGGGGTAGAACAAGACACACGTTAGTGTGTCGCCCGCCAAGATAAACCGATAACATCCACATAATATTTTATATACATATATGAGCATGGTAACCACTAGACACGTCGTGTTTTTACAGCAAAGGCAGTTAGGCTGGTTCAGCCATCTAAGGATAAATATAACAATGCGACAGAAAAGGCTGAAACTTGTTGGATCGGGGGACTTTGGTCGCCTAGCAACATAAAAATCAGTGAAACAACGTGAATAACGTTGATATTTGCCTAATTGCTACTAACTACTGGTAACGCTTTTTTGTATCACGAAAATAAAAATTCTTCCATGCGGGTGATAAAGCTGGTTATTAGCTCATTTCACAGGTATTCTCTGTAGATGTGCCCTTTTCATATGGACCTTTCTAACTGGTTAAGTAGTTCAGGAGTTAGGGAGCTCCAAACTACCAAATTGATTGTTTTACATAGTTTTAAACATTGTGATTATCCAACAATGCCAAACTGAACATTGATTAAATCCGTGCCTTTGCAAGGAGATACTTTAGTACTATTAACAAATATAATCATTTCAAAAACGATGACTGCTGTCCTCAAAATAAAACGAAAAGTAAAAATATAAGGACCATGCTTTTGCAAGGCGATACTGCAATACTAATGAAAATACTAATCAAATGAAAAAAGTGACTGCTGTCTTCAAAATCTTACGAAGCCTCTTTCCATCTCACAATTGCTAGGAAAAAAATGGATTTCACTAATTTGGACCAACAATTCCTGATATCTACCCCAAAACAAAACTTATTAAGGATTCCCGCCAAACTTTTTAGCCGTATGAAGTTGTGATATCAAACGCCAAGCTCTTTCGCCAAGCTAATCCCACCGAGCAATACTTCAAACGTTAAATGAAATAATTGAAAATTGGGCAGTAAGTAATTTTCATTTATTTCATTAACCTTCAGACTATTACTCGGTGGGGTTAGCTTGGCGAAAGAGCTTGGCGTTTGATATCACGACTTCACACGGCTTGTTCTTTGCTCATTGTACAGGTATTCGTCTGACGATGTTACCTTTTCATATGGACCTTTCTAATGTGTCATGTGGTTTAGGGGTTAGGGAGCTCCAAACGTCCAAATTGACTGTTTTACATTGTGTTAAACATTGTTATTATGCTACAATGCCAAACTGAAATCAAATAAATCCGTGCATTTGCAAGGAATTACTTCAGTACTAATCAGAATCCTAATTATTAAAAAAAAATATGACTGCTATCCTCAAAATGTAACGAAAACCAACGAAAAAAAAAAGAAATGGACCAGAAAACTAGATTGGTCTTTCCATCTCATAATTACTAAGAAAAAAAACATGCATGTCATCAATTTGAACTAAAAATATCTGATAGCTGATATCTACCCCAAAACAAAACTTGTTAAGTATTCCCGCCAAGCTTTTCGGCCGTGTGAAGTCGTGATATCAAACTCCAAGCTCTTTCGCCAAGTTAATCCCACCAACTAATACTTCAAACGTTAAATGAAATAAGTGAAAATTGAGCAGTAAGCGATTTTCAGATATTTCATTTAACCTTCGAACTATTACTCGGTGGGATTAGCTTGGCGAAAGAGCTTGCCGTTTGATATCACAACTTCAAACGGCCGATAAGCTTGGCGGGAATCCTTAACAAGTTTTGTTTTGGGGTAGATCTTCAATCTTCCGTGTGCAGCTAGCGTTTGCTGATTGGCTTTGTTGCATAATAACAATGTTTAAAACAATGTAAAACAATCATTCCGGTCGTTTAGAGCTCCCTAAGCCCTGAATCACTTGGAGTAATTGGAATGGTTCATATGGAAAAGGCACATCTACAGAGTACATCTACAGAGTAATATCTTCAAAATGACCTAATAACCAGTTTTATTCACTGTAGGGAAGAATATATTTTCGTGAAACAAAAATGGCGCTAGGCAGTAACTAGTAATTGGACAAATTTCAACGTTGACGTAGTTTTTTCAACAAGAAACGGTAAGCTGTGTTGTTACAGTGACAGTGACTTTATGTTGTTAGGCGACCAGTCTCTCGAACAAAAAAAAGGTTTACTATTTTCTGTCGCATTGTTATTTGCGTAGCGTAGCATCGCCTGAATTGCAAAATGTTCGTTGGTTGGTTGGTTGCACTTTTGTAGTCTCGGTGGAAGGCAAACTAAAGGCAGATTGCTATGTAATTTGCCACGTTGCTAGATAAACCAAAAAGTATTGCTGATCTCGAATTTGCCTTAAATTAATCAATTATAATCCACGAAATTATTCTAATTTTTCTAATTTATCGATCTAACACCCGCCATTGTAAGTTTGGAATTCTGAATAGTTAAGGAATTCCAGCGATGCATACACTGTTCTGTTGGTTAACAAGTGAACTTTTAAAAACAGTCAAAATAAATCATTGTTGCTTCCTTATGGCTAAAAATCTTTTCCGACGAAACTCAATGAAATAAATAACATTTCATTATAGCATTTTAACCATTAGACAAAGGCAGGTAACTGGAAATAATGACTTACATTCGTTTTATGTGCAAAACAATGTTTGGAGGAATTCACGCAAAATATCTTTTTCGTGCTGCGGTGCATTCGAGTAGCATTTTTACAACAGTGCCTGACCCGGTGGTCCTACCGTTCAAAACGGGGAATTCGTCATTATCATGCAGTTTTGCTAGTTCGTCATAAAGTGCATGCTAAATTCGTCCCATTGCCGTGCAGTTGCTAATTCTTCAAAAAAGGTCTGTTCGAAAAGGGTTGTTTTTCTCTTTTTTTTCAACTACTGATACATCTGCATAAAACCAATATTAATTCATGGTTATTGTCTAGACGTAAACTGTAATTTGCCTCTGTTAATACAGATATTTATACTTATATTTATACAGATATTTATATTTATAGATAAATATACATAAGGTTTACGTATGGAGGAAAAACACCCTATCTCAGTAGCCATGGTTTCTACACCACTATTAAATCATGGTTCATTACCATTTACACGAGAGTTTAACAGTCATAAACCAAAATTAAATGAGGCAACAAAACATGAACCCAATATATACTTTGGTTGGTCTACCAACATATAATCTTCGTTACACCATAGTTAATAACATGGTTAACCAAAATAAAATTACAGTTTAACCCTGGTGTTAACCTTGGTGTCCGTGGTTTCTGTACGTTAATTTTATCATGGCTAACTACTAATACTACTACTAATACTACTGTTTTACCTTGTAAAATCAAGATTAAATGAAGTATCGAAATAGAAAACCTTAATACATCCTTGGTTGGAAACCTTCATAAAACGTCTATTTGACCCGATCTTGTTAACACGCTTTAACCAAAAGATCGATAAATACAATTTTACCATGGAGCAACACAACCCGACCATGGTATCTCCACCTTGATTAAATCATGGTTAACAACCATAATTACACAAGGGTTTTACCAAGATTAAATGCGGTACCAAAATATGAAACTGATATATCCTGGAATAGTCGATCCTCATAAAACCACTATTACGCGACTGTTGTTAACAAATTTTAACCAAAATGTAAATACAATTAATCCATGGAGTAAAACAACCCAACCCTGGTACCCATGGTTTCTGTGTGTGTTTCACTGTTTTAAAACTAGAATAACAACGAGTTGAAGAAATATGTATTCTTCTGTTCGTGTACCCAAGTAAACTACAGTTATCCCATTAATGATACCATGGTGTGATCATGGTTTGACCAAAATATAAACACAATTAAACCATGAAGCAAAACAATCTTTGTATCCTTGGTTTCTGCACCTGGTTTTATAATCAAGCATAAAAATTAGGTGGAAAAACATGCATCCTGGATTGGTCTGCCTTCATAAAATTGTTATTATCCAGCAGTTTAACATGCTTAACCAAAATATAAATACCATTAAACCAAGGTGCAAAACAATCTTACCTTGGTATCTTTGGGTTCTGCACCTTGATTAAATCATGGTCAACTGCCATAATTAGCAAACAATGATTAAAACCAAGAAAAAAAAAACGAGGTGAAGAAATCAGCATCCTTGGTTAGATGGTATACCTACATAAAACTGCAGTTTTCCCACTAATGATATCTTGGTTTCACTAAAATATAAACGCAGTTTAACCGTCGTGCAAAACAACCCACTTTCATTGCTATGGTTTCTATACCTTTACTAAATCATGTTTTTTACTATAATGACGTAAGTGTTTTACCATTATAAAACCATAATTAGATGAAGTGACGAATTGTGGAACCATGGTACGTTTTTGGTTGGTATACCTACATAAAATCTCCATTATTCCACAGCTAATAATATGGTTAAACCAAGATTTTAATACAATTTTAACATGGACTAATACAACCCAACTTGGTATACGTCATATCTACCCTTCATTTAATCGGAGGACTAACAAACTCGATTAAATATGTTTAACAATAAGTTAATGAACAAAAGTGTGAAGTAAATGAAGGACATTCGTTAGGTTATTTATACGTGTAGGTACTAGGAAACCGGCTTTGGGCCTATTGTAGGCAGAGTGAACAGACCTTTATTTCAAATTTATATTTAGTGTTTATTTTAATGACTGTACCATATTTTTTAATGCTCCTTAAAAATCTGGAAAAAATGCTCACTCGGCTAAGTTTGGGCTCTTTGACTTTTGGTGTGACGTACTGCTGTTATTTGCAGGCCTTTGTCTTATTATAGCTTTTTTCTTCAAATTGGCCAAAGCTACGTATCATATTTATTTTAATAGGCTCTCGTTTGCTCCATCATTTAGTGTCTGTTCAGTTATTTTTAGCTTCTTTCCACATCCAACACTAAAGATGTGAGCCATCGCCGCCAACTAAAAATAAAATGACACTTTTGTTACGGTGGTGGGGCTGCCGCCACTAATAATTCAGACATTGTTTATACAACAATAATTACTCCTGTGCAAAGTGCCTTCCCTAAATTACAAATGTTAATAATAAAGCATTTAATTGTAAGCCAAACAATCATCAGAGCGATAGTTTTTAACAATACTCAAAATATTCAGCAGGTTGGCAATGCTGCCGCTGGTCTAATACCTGACAGCGCCACCAACGAAAATATTGAGGTGCATACCTCTATCACGCACAAGGACAGAGATATGAAACCATATTATAATCTGTCAGTAACGATCACAATACTGCAGGTCAAAAAGTATTAGCGCTTAGGCCTACTTTAGCTTTTAGGCCTAATGTTTAGCTTTCGGCCTAATTTTTAGTTGTCTTTTTTATTTCGCAAGTAGAAGCTGCGTTTAGGATTAGGCTTATTCATTAATGCTCCACGTCATCGAGACTATACACGTTGCCATGATAACGAGGAATCTTTAAACTATTAGATGCAGGTATGTTGTTGTTTCGTGCTGTGGTGCAAATACATCGTCTCATATATTTTGGTTTTATATGTATCACTTCACCGTGATACGATTATTTAGGTTTTATGTTTGGGATTCCCATCGCTAGTGTAAATGCTAGTTTCGTTACAATGATGAAGGTATTCCCTCCAAGCATTCTTTTTTTCAAATGATGCTACGGTGTATCGTTAATGGAATCCTTTTGTTTTTTTATGGTTGCGATGTTCCAGTAGTGGTTAAAATGAGACAATCAAATATTATTATTTCATTGAGTTACGTCGAAAAAGATTATCAGCTAGAAAGAAGCAACTAAAATTTAATTTTTTTTTTTAAGTTCACTTGACTACCACCAGCATGGTGTAAGCTTCGTCGGAATTCCTTAACTATTCACTACTCCAAATTTACAATAGTGAGTGTTAGAAAATAAATCCGAATAATTGTAATTTCTGCCGCAATAATTGTTCGATTTACGACAAATTTTGGCTCAGCAATACTAATTAGGGCATCAAGCGTTGTACCAAATTTCATTCCGATCCGATCTTTTGTTTGGGCTCCATCCAGACTAAAAATGTGCAACCAACCAACGGACCAACCAACGAACATTTTGCAATTTGGTGTCCGTTATAGGTTACGCTTCGCTCGCTAACTCCACCAATTAATTGAAATAAATCTCTGATTAACTGTAAGAATTAATATTTTACAGTCAACAATATGTTTTACAATAACTTCAGAAATAGACCATACACCTTTCCCTTAGATGCCGAAACTTCTCTTGGCAGCTGCACCATGGTTTAACATAGGTTAAACTAAACATTCCCTTAGAATTACACAGATCAAACCATTATCTGAAGATGGTTTACCATGCTTAAAAAGAGGTCTATTCATCATTATACCATAGTTAAACATATGTATTACATTATGACACTTCTTAAATTATGTACAGAAGTTATTTGCTTAAAAAAGGCTCTCGCAGTTTAAAACAATTAATGCTAATTAATTATTTAAAGATAAGTCAGAACTAGCTTAACTTTACCAGAAATACCTAAAATATAAATCTTAGGCCCATAACTTTTAACGTTTAATGGTTGAGTGGCTACATAAGACTTGATTTACCACTGCAAAGTTTGTCAAGCAGCAAGAGCAGGGATCACGGCAAAGATATGTCATAAGGTAAGCTCACTATAGATTGTATTTATATAGTGGTAAGTGCAATGCATTGCATATAGAATGTGTATAGAATTTGCACACGTAGAAGCAATATACTTCTTTAAGTTATTGTAACAGCAGAATGATGATTAGAAAAATTAATTAAAAAAAATTTTTTTTCTACCATACTTCAACATAGGTTACATCATATCACACTAGGCATTAGTACCATGTTGTTTAATTCAGGTTTAGCATACTTTAGTGTAGGTTTAATCTAGCTTTACCTAATTTTGCTTAAGGTTCAACTGTACATACATTAAACTTTAAAATGATTGTATTTTAACAGGCGTCAAACCATATTTTAAGACAGGTCTATTGATCATTGTTACATAATTTGATCTAAAGTTTTAAGCATGCTTTAACAGAGTTTTGACCCGAGCCACACTACAGTTTTATTACAATGTTGAGTGCAGAATGTACTCTATTTTTACGCAGGTGAAATTATCGTTACACCTCAATCTAGCTCATGGTTCCAACATGTTAAAACATAAGGTAAACCATGGTAAAACTGTCCAACTTTACCATATTTTAAGTCATGGTTGAACCATTGTGTTTTGACCTTGGTAACCATGCTTGTGACCAAAGTAACCACGGTTTTCGAACCATGGTAAAACTGTCCAACTTTACCATATGTTAAATTATGGTTGAATCATGGTTGTGACATGGTAAGCATGGTTTTTCATTTTTGCTGGGGCAATGTTACAGTAGTATGTTGTAGGTGTAACTGCAAAGAACCTTGTTTGTAAAAAGTTGTTTTGATTAGGTATTTGAAACTGGTGGAAAATTTTACGCTATTTTTTTGCATAATTAAAAGTCGTAACCAAATTTAATTTATGATTGTGTTTGTTAAATTTCGTGGTAAATTTAGTTGATGGTACAGTGGAAGTGTAACCAAAAGAACTTCTGTTAAAATTTCACGTTTTTTACTTCACACCTAAATTAATTGAGTTATTATGTTGAGTAAAAATTCGTCAGTTTCCAAGCTACACTTTACTTAGGGTTATACTTTATTAGGGTTTACTACGAACACTGTCCCCTGTAACTGTACTGTCTACTGTAGTTGGTAAAGGTAAACCTAAGTTTGTTAATTTTATCTGATGGATGAACTTAAAATTGACTACCTCTTAGCTCTATGGTTAAGCAATGTAATTGTGTGTTACAGCGTCAAATACAACCCTGTATTTTTCCTTTAGTTATTACTTGCAGAAATAAAAGTATAAGAGCGTTTCCTACTCTCTCTAACTAAAAAAAAAGGTAGAATAGGTAGGTAGGTAGGTAGGTAATTTTTTACCTGAACGTCTTATTCTTTAATAAAAATTCAAGCCTTTACTAGTTTACAGTTAAAACCTTATTGAGTTGTTGGGTATATCTATAAACCTTCCATGAACTAAAAATGTTAAATGTCTAGGAAACTGGTTGGGATCGTTCCTTTCTACTGGGGGTAGAATAGGCGCCAACCACTTGTCTAGGTCTGATGAAGAAATGGGTTTTTCTTCATTGTTCGGTTGGGTATGTCTTGGTAACATTGCACGCATGTATTGGTTGGTTTATTGTATTCTTGTAGCACTTACTAATGTATCGCTGGTTCTGGGCTTCTCTGCAACCCCAAAGTCGGCTCCGTAACTGGAGTCATGTAATGGAGTAATTGGGGGGGGGGGAAGCATGCCTTTAATCTGTTACGGAAGGTGGTAGCAGCCTTTTACCTGTTAGTGATTTACTAGAGGGATGAAAGCTATGGTCTTCTTTAATAACTTCTGGTGAATGGTCTACTTTTGGCTTTCATGTTTGAGTCCTTGCCAGCCTTTTGTATGACAAACTCCTCCCCCAACGTCTGGGTTTTTATGTAGGATAATAGCATTTGCGATCTCCACTGGGTATCGGACGTTATTGTAAACATATCTTAGGTAGAAAATCCTCTAACAAGTTTGCTTAGTAGTGATATTTCTTTTTGGGTTAATATGCCCCGTTTTGTAATTTGTGTTTCAGCTATTGTAGTTTGTCAGGTCTAAATTGATTGCCTCCATTGTTAGGACCGTTGTTGGGTAAATTCAAGTTAGGCTTAAATGCAGCAAATGTATTTAAGGCATGTACTATATGATGCTGAATGATTCTTCATGTTTTCAGGAGGTGGATTAACTATGTCATGGTACAACGCATTACAGTTATCTCACTTGCCGCTCTTTCTGTTTTGGTTGTAGTAAGTGGCCTCAAATCACCACTGTTTTCAAATGGCTGTTATCTCCTAAAATATTGGATGTGCAAAAGCTTCAAAGCTTTGACATTGTACTCCTGTATCCAGGGACATGTTGGTACCACGATTTCATAATCATTAAATAGTTAATGTTAGCTAAATCCACTATTTAGATGGTATTGCTGACCCTACAACCGAGAAACAGGAAACGTATCCCGGAGGCCTGTTTCAGCCAATGATCGTGATGGTGAGGAAGAATAAATTTTGTATCTCGATTGCAGGAAGCAGTATTCATTGCACTGCTCCAGGTCGGCGTATAGCCTTAGTATTTTAGCAATCACTCACTTGAGAGCATCGTCTTCCATTACTGCCTGGCATAGCCCAAGTTTCTGCATTAGCGGTCAAGCACAATTTTAGTGGGTGGAAATTTGATGTAGTTGCAGTAGGCCTGTGGAAGTTGTCCGTGGGTTAAGTAACTTAATTATTATCGGATAATCCCAATTGAGGTGAACCTGACCCCTTCTTGGAGACTCGAAATGAGATGATATTGTCATGGTTTGCTATCAGTTTTAAAAGTGGAATCTAATTTCAAGCCGAAATTAGGAGTTGGAACTTAAATATTGTATTACTTCAACTAAAATATCGAGTACGTACCAACAGGTTCACGACAAGATAACCTGGACTGTTTTAGCTTCATGACCGATATTTGGCTGATATTTGTTGATTATTTGTACAAAGATGTCTTCACTGCAAATAAATACCAAGTTCCCTGCTGATGTGGGGAGGTGGGAGGACAGCTACATTATCCTCCCTCGTCTCCTTCGATCTCTTACTTTTTCATTCACATCCCTCCCTTGTTCCCTATTTGCTCAATCCTGGACAATTTTCCCCCCGAATCCTTTCAATTTTATCAAGACACATGCTAGTGTGTTCCCCGCCAAGAAAAACGATAACATCCAGATTATATATATATATATATATATATATATATGAGCATGGCAACCACTAGACACGTTTTGTCTTTACAGCTAAGGTTGTCTGGCTGTTTTCACGTATGAGAGGATAAACAACAATGCGATAGGGAAAAAGGATGAAGATGTTTGATCGGGAGATTTTGGTTGCCTGACAACATGAAAGTCACAATTAATGATACAGCTTACCGTTTTCTTGTTGAAAAAACGACGTGAATAACGTTGATATTTGCCTAGTTAGAACTACTAAATTGTTAACGCTTTTTTTGTATCACAAAAATAAATTCTTCCATACGGTGGATAAAGCTGGTTCTTAGCAAATTTTACAGGTATTGCTCTGGAGAAGTGACCTTTTCATAAGGCCTCTTCCGAATTGGTCAAGTCGTTCAGGGTTAGGGACCTCTCAACGACCAAATTGTTTTACATTGTTATAAACATTATTTTATGGAACAATGCCAAACTGAACATTGATTAAATCCGTGCGTCTGCAGTACTAATCAGAAATACTTATCATATCAAAATAGGTGACTGCTGTCCTCAAAATGTAACGAAAGCCACCGAAAAAAGGAAAGAACCATAAAACTATATTGGTGTTTCCATCTCATAATTACTAAGGAAAAAAATTAGATTTCATCAATATGGAACAAAAGCTCTGAATTCTACCACAAAACAAAACTTGTTAAGGATTCCCGCCAAGCTATTCGGCCGTGTCAAGTTGTGATATCAAATGCCAAGCTCTTTTACCAAGCTAATCCCATCGACGTTTGAAAATTGCGCAGTAAGCAATTTTCACATATTTCATTTCACCTTTGAACTATTACTGGGTGGGATTAGCTTGGCGAAAGATCTTGGCATTTGATATCACGACTTCAAACGGCCAAAAAGCTTGGCGGAAATGCTTAAGTTTTGTTTTGGGGCAGATTCCTAACTACGAAACAATTTTTCGTTGATGATAATGTGATAGCATGGTTCTTGTGAACCTGTATTGTTAATTTAAAAAAATTGTGAACCTGTATTGTTAATTTTCAAAATGTTGCATTCTTTGTTTGTACAACGCATTAGTACCCGCCATTACAATTAACTCACACTGGAAACTGTTTCTAACAATAGGTTTTTTTAAAAATTGATTTCCTTTAGCAATTGGTCTCTAACAATATCCGATAGATTTCCCTCAATTTTCAGCCCAAAATATCACACATTTTCCCTCTGGAAAAAAGTCACTCTCCGGGTTGTACTTTGTCAGCAAACAAAATATCGTCAAATTCGGTTCAGTAGATTTCGGTGTGATGCTGTGACAAAGAAACCCTAATGAGTCACTGAATAAGGAGCTTCGCTCGCTTTTATCCAAAAGTACAAGATGCATCCTGTGGCAAATTCATAGTAAAAATAAATTAAAATGATTCTATACCAGGGTTGACTGAAGGACAGAAGTACGTTAGCCTTCAATCAAAGCTGAATGAGAATCCTTTTACTTGTTTTCAGTGATACCCGATGCCTTTTATCTCGACAGCTAATTAAGATTTTTAAAGCCAATACTGCTTGATGCTTTAACAGAACAGAATGTGTCAGTTTTTTTATTAGTAGAGTGGCAAATCCCATAAAAATTGTCCAAAAACTGCAATTAATGAAACAAGCATGAAAGTTTGCATGAACATAGTCATTGAAGCATCGATGAAATCTAGATGTGGAGCCACTTTAATTTCGACCTAGGAAACCAATATGGCAGCCACTTCCAATATGGCCGCCAGCTAACATACAAGTTTTGATACTTTCAACTCTGACTTACCCATTGAAATTTCGTCAATCTTAGTAGCTAAGGTATGAAATTTACTTTCCAACAAGCGCAAGAACGTCCCCGTTCGACATTTTTCTCTAAAGTTAAACCATTTAAACTTTGATTTTGACCCCCTTTTTTAACAACCTTCCAGATTATTCGCTCTAACTACTTCAGTGCTTCCACTGAACCATTACAAGTTCTCCAAATCGTCTTTTGGAATAAAATCTTTTCTAGTGAGAGGCAGAACTAAGTACTATATAATTCTTATATCTTTTGTTTCTGTGGTCACTGGAACCAAAGAAGATAGTGCGTTATCAACCTACAATTACGCTACTTTTCATGTCACTATAAACTGCGCAACTGCATTTCTTTGTACTATTAATTTGTTTATAACATTTGTTTTCTTTCTGCTGGTAACACGCAAGAGTTTACAGTAGTTGCAAAACCGTGTACAAAGTACTACTGAAATCGACCCATAATGATACCAAAGAAGTTGGCAGAAGACACATCCACTAATATAGTAGGCGTAAAGCCACGGAATTGGTGTCTATGTATGTTTTGCCAGAAAGATAAACATGAGTCACTTGTGTGCCCTGCTTTAAACACAAGAATAAGTGATCGGAATTCTAGATATGAAACACTTGCCAATATCCTTGAGAAGTTTGTAGAGTTGAACGCACTTCCAAGTAAAATTGACTTAAAACGTCGAAAGGAAGATACGTTAACTATTGCAGAAACATTTGGCAAGAGCAGTGCAAAGTGGCATATAACTTGCTCCTTAAAGTTAAACAACACTAACTTCAGAGACTACTAATTAAGAAGAGTTGAGATATTACTGGAAACACATAAACAAGATCGTGGTTGAGCGGTGAGAGAGCTCAGCCAGGTTGCTGGAGATTTGTTGATCTGGTCGAACCAGCCAGAACTGCTGGTCAGGGTAGCATGAGAGGCTACCATGCTCCTTCAGCAGCTATGGGAGATATTGTGGAAAATTCTGGAGAATCTTTCGCCCACTACATGATCGGATGTCTACCGTATCGAATCCCTGGATTGGCAGATTTTTCTTCTTCTCTAAAAGTCTGATAATGTTCGAAATTGAGACGAAATAAGCATTAAAAATAGCCAAAATAAGCCAAACTTAGCATTAAATTGCTTCGACTGACGTAAGGCTCAAAAAAGAAATTAATTTAGACAGAAAAAGAAATGTTCATCTTTCTGGCAAAACACCAATCCAATCCAATGGCTTCACACCAATACTCTTTGGTGTTGTCATTGGGTACTTTGCACACGGTTTTGCACTACTGTAGACTCTTGCATGTCATCTGCAGAAAGAACACAAATGTTATAAACAAATTAATAGAACAAATTAATAGAACAAATTAATAGAACAAATTAATAGAACAAAGAAATGCAGTTGTGCAGTTTATAGTGACATGAAAATTAGGTAAATTGTAGGTTGCACTATCTTCTTTGGTTCCAGTGACCAAAGAAACAAAAGGTATAAGAATTATATAGTACTTAGTTCTGGCTCTCACTAGAAAACATTTTATTCCCAAAGATGATTTGTAGAACTTGTAATGGTTCAGTGGAAGCACTTAAGTGGGAGAGCGAATAATCTGGAAGGTGGGTCAAAAATTGGGTCCAATTTAAAGTTTAAATGGTGGTTACTTTGGAGAAAAATGTCGTTCTTGGGCTTGTCGGAAAGGAAATGTCATACCCTACCTACTAAGATTGACGAAATTTCAATGGGCAAGTCAGTAGAGTTAAAAATATCACAACTTGCATGTTAGCTGGCGGCCATATTGGAAGTGGCTGCCATATTGGTTTCCTAGGTCGAAATTAAAGTGGCTCCACATCTAGATTTCGTTGATGCCTCAATACGTGCATGTAAACTTTAATGCTTGTTTCATTAAATGTAGTTTTTCCCAACATTGCCGCCCAACTATATCCCTTCCTCCACGAATAATAAAACCAGACATCAGTAACTAACCTTGAGGTATAAAGATTTGTTGAATGTTGCAACGGTAATCACTTCCGAGCAAAAAAAAGGGCAAGGTCCTCGAGGCATAGCATTTTCGGAGATGGCTTGAAGTAATAGTGGATCAAATGACATTAAAGGTACTTTGTGGCTTGATGCGAGGAGCGTTAGGTGACGAATATTTTCCTGAACATAAAAGAAGTAAAACACCATCTGATTAGAAGTAATACTGAAATCAATAACAATTTTAAAGTTGTGGGCTCTTCTTTTTCCTATTTACCTTATAGAGATAAGGTAAAGTGATAAAATAGATCCAACTAGTAATGTTTCCACTTAACATCAGCAGGTTGATGCTACAAATCTAACATTTAAACATCTAAATTGCATTTTTAAAAGGTTGGTTATGTATGAAATGTCATTACAGACTAGATAAAAAAAAGAATTTGATTTATTTTTGTTCGAAAATGCTTTTTCGGTGGATGGCTATTCCTTAAAAAAAATAGCTTCCGTTTATTCTTACTTTTGTGAGAAACCTTTCGTTAATTAATAAACCAAATGCTTTACTTAAGTAAAGGCAATTATCTCTTAAGAGAAATTTTCATGAATATCACTTCGAACACCTAAAAAACCCAAAAATAACTCATCAGTTCCCCTCCCCACCTCGTCATCAATTGCCCGACCCACACCCCTCCACTATTACGTTAATCTTGACTTTGCCTCCCCGCCAAAAAAAATACGACAGCAATGTGGGAAACAATATGGTTCAGGTTGTACTTTCCAATATCTTAATTTTTTCCAAGATGTTGAACTGAAAATCTTCGATTAATTTCATCTTTTTCCGTATATTATTGCTTCATTCTGCGATTGTTGTTTCGTTTTACCAGAATGAATGTTTGGTATGCAGCCTGCAGCTCTTGATGAAGACACCAAGCTCCACAGCGAATCTAGCGACTCAACAAGAATCACACTAAGCAACCCCAGCGGAGCCCAGTTAAGGAATTCGGGTGGGTGGGGGAATGTCAATTAAATTCTGTGGAAATTTTAATTTGTAGTTTGAATTTTCACAGAAATTACTCGATTAATTTCTAAAAAAAAAATATTATAATATATATTTTTATCTGCTGCGAAATTGCTTCAGTTGAAGTTTTTGCAAAACAACATAGCCTCTTTCTACTCCTAAATGTTGTACTTCATGCCGGTCGCACTAACTTTAAAACGACTTATATATCGGAAGAAAGTGCTCCACCAGATGTAAATTCTGTTAAAGAGCTCGGCATTTGGTTTTACGGCGACTTAGTTTAGTCATCATTGTTCCCAAACCACTGCAACAGCATTTAAATGCGTTGTAAACCACTGTTTTTCTGCTTGTGACATTAAAACCAAAGTTTGGGCTTCCCCAAGTTTTTGTGCGTCCTATCCTATAATATGTAAGGCCGGTTTGGTCGCTATACTTTCTGCAATACATTGACAAAGTTGAATGTGTCCAACAGAGACTTACGAAGTCCCTAGCAGGTCCACGAAATCTCACCTTTGAGCATTTACAGTCTGAGAATTTGGAATTACATGAACTCTAACGCCTAAAGACGGATCCGATTTTGACTTTTAAAATTATCCATGAAATACTTCCTCTGGTACTTCTTTTTTGAACACAATAATATTTGCTTGATATGTAGCCATTCATTTAAATTCAGAAGTTAACCTGTACACTTTAACTTTTGAGTAAATTTTATTTCCCATCGTGTGGTCGAGGTTTGAAATTCTCTGTCGAAGTCTGCTGTCTCCTCTGCCACCATTGAAAGATTCCCTGCAGAATTAAACGACCAAAATCTGTCGAGGTTCTTGAAACCCAAACCAAATTCGTTTTAACTTTAATTCTTAATTTGTATGTTATGGCATCCTGTTCTTCCAACAGTTGACAATTGGCAACCTAAAAATTGCCATGTTTTATAAATTTGTGTATTTGTCATGAAGTCACGCTATCGTGATCCAATGTTTTTTTCAGTGAGTACCTGAACTCAGACAGAACAAAAGCAGAAGCGAGAGACTCTAAGCCACTAGTTAGTGGCGACATCTAGCATGACGCATCAGAATTAGCGTGACATCGCAACATGCCCTCTTGTTAAAAATTAAAACTGCATATCTAATAAATTCACATGTAGCTGGTCTCTACCTTTCCAGGATGAAAACACTGGAGAGACCCACATACAAGCCAAGGTCCACAACACCAGAGTTTGACTTTTTTTTATCCAAATGACGACGGTTAACATCACTGCATTCGAAGACTGACACCTTAACCACTGAAAGACACTGCCCATATAAAATACTTATGTTTAAGACAGGTAATAAAACACATTGTGCTACATTGAGTGCATTTACTGACTGTTACAGAAAGCAACAAGTTACCGACTTGCCCCTTGCTTTCTGTTGCCACCAGTCTAGTCCCAAAAAGTTGGAAAAATGTTGGTCTGCAACAATGGATTTTCGTCAGTAATGTCTGATGTTTAGTATTGTTGCGTTATTTTTTAATATTATAGTGCGATTGTAGCGGGGTTTTGTTTTCCACTTATTTTGAGTGCCTAACAGTATATTTGGCCCACCAATATAGGTCTGTACAACGTGCAGTCAATTTTCTTCTTTCGAAACATTTGTCATTATTTGTAATATTCTGCTTCTAGAGGACAAGACGAACAAACAAATTTCCAACCAAGCTACCACAAATTAAATCTTTTTACTGATGAGAATCGTAAGTGAATAAAAGTCAGTCTCAGTCTGCGCATCTACTTTGCTTTGTACAGCAACTTTTTGTATGATGACATAATTTGAAGCTTTTTGTTAGCTCCACTGACAGAAACACAGTACATAATTTTAAATATTTATACTTGTTCGTTGCATCCTATTTTCTGATACGTAAGTAAAATGCCCACATTTCAGATAACTTGTGTGCAGAAGCGAAACAGAAACTTTCAATATAATCCTTCCAAACAAAGATTAAACTAGCTGTTAACTGACACATTGTAATGACACATTGTAATAAATTTAAAACATTTAATAATAAAAAAATTAAGTAAATTATTGGACGAAAATATGTAAAAAAATAATCATCGTAGCATCTATGGACTGAAATGAAGCCCAGTGTGCGGCCGTCTACACAAAAAAGAATTTACACTGACAGCTACTGCAGTTCCCGGATGCTACGACAGCCTTTCATATACATCTTCTCACTGCAGTTTCATTTCTCATTTCAAATTATTCAAAGAATTTTACGCCGAAATAAATTGTCACAAATCCCATAAGCTATAACTGCATGTTTAGGTTCGTGCACTATCCTTAAGGATGAATACTGAAAGTCATTTCAGGATAAAGGTGAACAATTATTACTTAAATCTTGATACTACAACAATTATTCTACAGCTGTCAGTTGTTTTTTCTGTATGGTCTACCATACCAAACAAAAATTTTCACTAAGAAAAGCAGTTAAAATTACAGCCCAATTAAATTATTACTTTTGAATTACAACTGAACTACCAATAATAATACCAGATCAGCCTCAAGTAAGACTGACATCATTTGGGTTCACTGAGTATAGCCAAAGCCATTAAGGCTTATTGAATGACCTAATACAAGTGTTAAATGTGATTGAAGAAATTTAAATAAGCGAAGTTTGGGCATACACCTTAGGGCTTACACCTTAGGCTTACACAATAGGCGAAGCTTGGGATCAAACCGTTTCAAAGTTGCAAACTGTACACCCACACCACCCGGGTTTCAGCTAGTAATAATAGGAACAGACTAAAATATCTTCCCAATTAGAGGATGTCGATTTTGTATTTCGATTCTCGGAAGAAAAACAAATCAAACGTTTAATGCTTGTTATGGGTAAGCCATTACGGCTCAATGACTTTGCTAATGTAACACTGTTTTTTTTGGTCGATGTACAGTGGATGAAGAGGGGTAAAGAAAGATGTTTAGACGATGAAAGGGATTTCTTAAAACAATTATTTCCTCAGACTGTGTAGACAAAATGTTAGTGCATATGAAATTTCGTCATTTCATTGTCTCTCTCTAACATGCATTATGGAATTCAACACGAAAAATTAGTTATCTCCTCAGAATGGAGAGGTAAAAGCTTTGTTTCAACGAAATAAATAACATTATGAATTTCACGTTAGTGTTCTGTAGATGAGTAATATTTTACCCCTGGTAAAGGTTCACAGCATAATAAAAGGTTTGTATAAAAGGTTTGTATTTTCACTGAACAGCTACGTATATGAGAGAATAAAATACGGACATTTTCTACAGAAGGATATCAATTTGAGATTAGTGAAAGAAGATAACATTCAAACTGGATGGCCTATAAATCTTGATATTTCTCTCTTTTTTAAGGTGTTCTGTATGATCCATAGGCAAAACTGACAATGGTAACCAAAAAATAGTGATTATAGCTATGGAGACGTTTCATGAAGCCTAATGCTGTTTCATTTTCTCTCATGCATATTCGGCATTCATTAATATTACACAGTACATAGATCAAAGCAAATAACGATTTTTACCTGGCTCGCAGAACTCGATTTGTTGGGTTGCACAGACAATCCGTCCGAAAACTATAAAAAATAAATAAAGATTAATAAAATACAAAAGTTTCAGATTTTTAATAAATAAAGGAATTATTCTCCCATGCATGAAATTCATTCAAGATAAAGAAGACGAGCTGAACAGATAATATAGCTAACCGTTACTTGTTTTATCTAGAAAGTATTACAGGAAAAATATATTTCCCTTTTATGCCTGCGGATAATGTTAGGAATTTTTTCAGCATTCGGCGACTTGCCAATTAATTCAGCTAATTTTCTCTAGCTGTAAATATTTGCCAAATATTTTCTGTTAACACTGTTTTTGGCTTAATTGCAGCCGATTTGCATCTTATATACTTTTTTGAATTCCTATTGAACATTTTGAATTCACCTTTATAAACACTCTTCCCCATCAAGTTTTGTCACAACGTCTGCAAATACTTCCCCCTTCCGAGAAAGTAACATCATAAATGTTGACGAAAATATTACAGGACTGATTTTATTTTGGTTATCACCCTATCCGGGAGTTAATTATTGGATTTGCTTGGTTCAAACGAGAATATGTCTCAAATTTAGTATAATAATAATAAGGCTTATAAATCGAAGTTTTGTCACAATAGCAATGCGTCTGGCAAAGACCGGGGAATCACTAACAGATACAATTGTACACCATTTTCTGTATAATTAATGCCTTAAAAGGATAAGAAATTAGTTATATTGAATTTCAACAATATAATTATGATGAAAGAAATAATACAATGGCAGGGAATGTGGAATAGACGGGGGTGGGGGGGGGGGACATTAATGTCTTACCACCAAGGTTAGACCTGTGAGGGACCTATTGGTCCCCGACGGCATCACCAAACATGTAGGTTTTTCACGAGGATTACCAAGGTGCAAACAAGGGAATGGTTATACAGGGTGTTCAGAAATTGGTGTCAAATATTTTGAGGGTCCGCTGTGTGATCAAAGATAAGAAGAAAAAGTCCTATAAACATGGGTCCGGAAATGCACCAGTCTTTAGTTACAGCCCCCCCCCCCCCAGGTTTGGGGTAAACAGTTCTTAAATACCTCGTAATGATTCACCGTTTCCATTCCAAACTCAGGATATGTGCCATATCATACCTGGTATTTCAGTACTTCATAATACAGTATTGGGTCGCACAACTTATCAGAGGGAGAGGTAATTTTCTTATGGGGGGGGGGATCAAACGTGAGGAAAGAGAGGAGTAACTGCTTTGGTCTTGTACTTTAATGAAACAAAGCTTCTTTGCTTGAAGAGTAGAAAACAAACACATTAAATCCCTCACTTTTAATGGCGAGGATACCCGATTGATAATGTTTGGTGCTCTCCACAGAGATGTACGTACAGTAGTTGTTTTTTTTTTGGAGGGGGGGGGCACAAACTTGGAAAACGATGTAACCTACTTGGTCTTTACACGTAATGAAAGAAAGTACAGTACTACTTTCGATTGTTTTCAATCACACGATGTGTTTTTTCTACAATTTGTTTCATTAAAGTACAAGACCAAAGCAGTTACTCCTCTCTTCTCCCACGTTTGATCCCCCCCCCATAAGAAAATTACCTCTCCCTCTGATAAGTTGTGCGACCCAATACTGTATTATGAAGTACTGAAATACCAGGTATGATATGGCACCTGGTATTTGATCACACAGCAGACCCTCAAAATATTTGACACCAATTTCCGAACACCCTGTATAGTAAGTCTAAAAAAAGGCCGTTGCAAATTTCCTAAAACATTTTCTGTTGACTGCAAAAAGCAAATGCATCTACATAAGTAGTCCCCACCAAGTAACCGAATAAATAATGGAAAAAGGATGAAGGAATGGCATGTGCCAGTCTCCTCTGCATGACCCGATAAACGTTTTTATGATTATTATTGTGATCACTCTAGGAGCAACTAGGCACGCAATTTAACCATTTTTTTGGTTCACAATGCTCCACGTAGGCGTATTCCAGTACATGGCATGAGGCAGAATGAAAGAATCGCGTTGATCCAGATGGATAGCGGGAACATGTGATGCGAAAGCTTCCCGAATTGTCACTTCAGTCTGGTGGCAGAAAAAACTGGTCAATTTCTCCGAAGTAATTGCAGGATGAACCTGTGAGAGATCGCTCCCTCGAGTGGGATAAAAGGGGAGAACCTCAGACCACCTAACCACAACTCCAGAGGCAGCCAACAGGTTTCTGAGAGAATAAAGTCAACAGCAGTAGTAGGAAAGATGGCAGCAGCAGGGATGAAAAAAGAGAAGGAGAGGAAACAAGTTATGGACAACAGAGTTGCCAGCAGCCACGAAAAGGGAAAAAGAAGAGGCAGGCATCCAACAAGACTGCCATGGCCAAGCAGACTACCACTCAATCCAAAGAGAAGATGCCCGTAATCAACTGCCCATTGAAACTTGGTTCGTCTGCAACACATCCCACGTTCAATTGTATTGTTTAAAGTATTGACCTATTTTATTATACATGTCTGTCAAACACACAAAAGAAAATGTAAGCAGCTCCTAATTTCCCAATAAATCAATAGTCTATTCCCTTTTTATCGATTTGGTATGTTGGAAGCTCTAATTTATAATGGGTAGGTTATACGTACAAGTTTAGCTTTGCCAGTCCTCAAGCTACTATGCGTAACAGTTCTTCGAATACATGTTTGAAAATAGGGTTTTTAAATTAGTGTCCATCATAATTACATAATTAGAAAACAAAAACGAAATTGTGTGATGTTTAAGGTAAGGTTTAACTGATCCGAAATCAAAACAGCAAAGGAACACGAACTATCCTGTTAGGTTTCAACTATCACGTAAGGTAAAAAATAAATAAATGTCTGCTGTATTCAACCATTAGACACGTAGCCTAAATAAATTTTAAACCACAGCCCAACTATCAAAATTATTGAACGAATAATATGTTCTACAATATAAGCTACATACTCGCCTACTGTCGGGGCTAAATTTTTCAGCAGTCTTCATGTCAAGTCGTCTCTTTCCTTTCAGCGTATTGAGGATATACACCACTTTTCAAGATTTTTGATTGAAGATTTCAGGCCTGGAACTTAATTTTTTTTCCAACGACATTTCCAGCTTTTCAAGGACTTTCACGAACCCTGAATTACTCAATCTGTAGGTCTGAACTAAGTACACTGAGCCATGTCGTTTAGCCAAATATAATGCATCGACATCATTCTGTCCTATCGCGTTCTGAAGTAAAAATAGCAAAAATGTGTGCATACAGCAGTAAGATTTCATGTGGACTAAACAATACTGCAACACTGCGGTATAGGAAACCTTTCAGGAAAGTTTATTTGTGTTTCATTGCTGTTTTTACTTTAGGTTCGTTAAACCATACCTTAAACGTCAAACGAGTTCGTTTATGTTCTTTAATTCACGAGACTTTTAGGTGAGTCGGTCTTCTGTACGCCTTGCAAACACACCGAATTTTTCTCACTTCATTCGCTTATTCAGTGTAATGTGTAAGTCTTGCTCTTGAAGACTTTTCAGAGGCTACGGTCTTTATTTGTGTTATTACGGGACGGTTAAATCTAAGGATTGGTTTAACTGGTGGTAAAATCAGTTAAACGGGACTTTAGAAAATACTTCTCTAACCGTATTGTTAATATCTGGAATGAATTGGCAAAAATGTCATTACAGCAACTTCTTTAAGTGGTTTTATGGCAAAACTTACAGGTATTGGTCTGGAGAGGCATCTGCGCTGGTCATGATGGATTGTTTATCCTATAAATGCGTATGATTAAGTTGTTGGTACGATAACAGTCATCCAGAGAACCACTTATCAGTTGCGTCTTTTCATCTTGTGATTTTGGAATTTTTTTTTCTCCGTCAGGAATTGTGTTTTTCTCTTGTTTTAGTCTGTGTTAGTAACCATCAACCATCAAGTTTTAACGTAGGATGCGTACTGGGTGACGACTTTGTTCTTCTCTTGCCTTTGTCACTATGGCAATAAATTATATTATTATGAGCAACGGACTACTACGAAGACTTCAGAATCTAACAATTGTTTTAATCACTTTTCATTCTTCGTGTGTGCACGTGTTATGTCTTTGTTACGGTACCTTACAATTCTGGGTGCAGGGGCTATGGATTTCAAACTTTAGTCCACACCGATGAAAGAATCGGTGTTTCAGCTAAATGCATATTGTTTTAAATGAAACTACGCTACAGTTGTTAATTTCAAGGCCTAATTTCGTATATGCAGGCTTTCAGCGCTTAGCTGTTTCAAATTAGCCAGCAATAATCACCGCGGAGCACGAGGCTTATTACTACCTTGTCAAGAGGTCGGCAACAATACGACCTCCGTAAGTGAAAACAAAACAATAATGAGGTATTGTTTTGCAGGCGCTTACTTTCTGAAAAGAAAAATACCAAAGCCCCGGGGTTAAACTTTGTTCTACAAAAACGTACTTATTTACTGATCGTAGAAATATTTCAATGTCAGTGCCTTGAGACGAGTCCGGAAAAGGGGTTGGGGCTGCTTCGCGAATGGGTTCGCTGATTGATTGAGCGAAGCGATAATTTGATTGATGAAAGTTAATTCGGTCAAACATGGACGTACAAATGGGCGACTGAACCGTACCAGTGTTGCAACCAGGACTTCAGCAATCAATACAACATTAGACAGCGAAAAATTTTTTTATGCAACGACGCTTGAATATGCCAATTTTTAAAACTGTGCATGCAGTTGAGTTGTGTCGCAGGATGTAATGATTTAGTAAGCAACAAACTAAAACGAGCATTTGTAGCCAGTGTGCATAAAAAATGGGATTGAACAAACTTAGTTCGGTGAAAGCATTTTAAGTGTGCGCAAAAACTGGATTGAATAAAGTTAATTCGCTGAAACATGGACGGACACACGAATTTTTGTCCAGAGCCGCACCGTGTTGTAAAATTGACTAGTTAATGCAAAAATTAAAACTGCAGGTAAAATTATGCCTTAAAGCTGACAATTATGCCTAAAATGAAAAATAGGCCATATTTTTAACCAGCAATTGTGATGATTACTGCTTTTAGATTATATAATAAATAGGTCTTCTGTACAGTTTCACCACTTCCAATGTTGAGGCACGCACTTCTATCACGCACTGTAACCGTTATATACTGTTGCACATAGAAGTGCGCGCCTCAACATTGGAAGTGGTGAAACTGTACAGAAGACCGGTTGCGACTAGGTAGTCGGTGCAGCTGCTTGCTACTATAGGTAAATAAACGTTCCACCAAAGGAGCGTAGGGGTAGAGGGGGATAGGGAGAAGAGAAGGTTGCCAATGGGGTAAGGAGATTTTTATAGGAGGAGAAGGAATGTGCCTCAGTGCTGCATGCTGGCTTTTCACTATTTAGTTTTTATCAAATGAAATAACACAATTGAAAATAAGACTTAACACGGCGAACTTCCGATTTAGTTTCATTAATCTCGTGGGTGTTTATTTACTCACTTTGGACGACAATCGACGAAAGATATCCACCTCAAAATACTGGTACAGAATGTTCACAGCGGCTAGCACCAAAAGCAGCGACAGAAGTCTACGTCTTTGGATGATATGCATCGTACTTCTTCTTTGATGATTTATTCTATTTATCAACTACTCTTGTGTATCCAGGTTAACAGTCAAGATTAAAAATCAGAATGAAAATTCTGAAAATAAAGAGAAAAAAGCCGTTACGACTCGTAAAATTAGCGTTGGTTGAATTTGTGTACGAAATTTATTCATGCTTGCTGTACTTCCAGCGTAACACAGGCCTGTCTAGCCGGTTCCCGCATACCTTAGCAGAATACTTTACTCGTCAGCATGAAATGAAAATAGTCCCGATGACCCCTCCCTACATTTTCCCACTGCATGGTCAGATTTCCCCCCTGCGGCTACTCCCTGGTAATCCCTTTAGCCCCCCCCCACCCCGGCTTCCCTGATTTGCCCCATTGTGTGGTCTGAATCTCCCCCAACCCTGCTCCACCTCCCTTTGAACCCCTACCGGTTTGTTTTCATAGGGAAAGTAAATTTCTTTTTTTAATGCAGGATGCCACTTATGTTGTGAATTGTTTGTTTCTCCATTCTGATACCAAGCGCGGTATACCCAACAACGATCGTGCAAGCACTGATTTTACTCAACCATTTTTGAAAGTCTTCAAGTCGGCTCTAAGAGCTAACCTTTCAGGATAGAACCGTTCACATTGTCGGGCGCCCCCTCTTTGTCTTTGCCACCGTGGCAAGAATGAACCTGCTCGACCTCTTGCTGATTGTTACAAGGCACATCCTTGAAGTTGCATTACGTTTGTATGGGGGTATGTGGCTTTGGGCCAAGGCACCCGAATTAACAAATTCATTTATTTCTTGATGCTAATCAGCTCGGCTGTAACAGCCAGCATTATGTTAGCAGTATTTCGTTTGTTACTGATTGTTACAGACATTGTAAGTCGCTCGCCCTCTTTCATTGTAGTGCATGATAATTTTGCTAAGTGCCACCCAAGTCTATTATATATTAATAAACAAAAACGTACAGTTAAAAAGGTAGGGTCTAAAAGTCAAAACCTGTAAGGAACACTGACAAGCTTTGACTGTAAGGGCCTAGGAGTAGTAGCATAGGCGTACGTACGAACACACTTCGTCACGTGACCACCACCGCCATCTTGGTTTATGACGTCACTTCCGGTTTTTGACGTACATTTTCGGTTTTTTAAAGTCATTTCCGGCCTTAGGCGTACGTACTAACAAACACGAAATGCTGCCATCTTGGATCCTCCATATTGGATCTATGACTTCACAAACCGGAAATGACGTCACATTTTTATGTCTTTACATTTTATGTCTTTACCCTATTTACCCTCATTTACCCCCTTACTCCTTTTACCCTTCTTTACCCCTCTTACATATTGAAAACCCAAGAAAGTACTCGAAGTGGCTGAGATCTTTGCAGGTAATAGATAAATCGTTAAAAGTTTTACATTTCACAACATCTGCAATGGAACAAATGGACGACACAAATAGGTGTTCTTTAATTGTCTGTTGGGAAATACGTAGAAAGTCTAAAGTCAATATTACCGTCCATGACGAAAGTGGTACAACAAATGAATTGAGCCCTGAACAACACCAGTTCATATAGTTCGATGAGTAAAATAAGGAGGGTCTATTTTACACAGCCCCAACAGTAACTCATCAAATCCTATTGGTTTAGGTTTCCTTTTGTTTCCTGGGCAGAAATGTACCATCAGTTCAAATATATCGCTCCTAGTAACAACTTTGTCATTAAAAATAAGCTCTCGTTTGTTAGTCCAGCCCAGGATATCCTTACGTGAATTTATACGAGTTATTTGATGCGAAATATAAAACCTGTTTTTTTTCTTTACTACGGAGTAAATACCCTGTTCAACCTTAGTCAAATCCCCATCGTCAACTACTTCATCATCGTGTAGATCCCTAACAAACGAATGCTAGCAACTAAATGAAAGGAAGACGCAAGAGGCAAGTCTTTATATGCTACAATAAATTTTAATATTTCTATGAACCAAAAACTACAACCAACAAAATACAGAACCCATAACCAAGAAAAGCCAAAAACCAATAAAAAATGTAAAATCCTTCACCGTTTATAGACAAAATAACAGATATGCAAAAAGCATTAAAACAATCAAGGATGTCACAAACAACACATATTTTTAAATTCGGAGCATGACGAAAAAGGTTTTCGTACTAAAGTTTTCGTACTCCAGAAAAATAAAAAATATTTATTGCTTGTCTCGTAACGTTTAATGACCATAAGCAACAGAATCCAAGCCTGTACGATCAACGAACCTTTTCGTATTGGTTACAGATAAAGCCAATTTATTTTGAACAATGCTGTAAACTTCGTGGAGATAGGACCTGATACTAGACTGCTCAAAACTAAAATACTCATGATCACGTAGACACCTATTATAATGTTCGAACCTAACAGTACCATGTAAACAGGCCGTTGAACCCCTTTACCTACTTTCTTTTCATTATTTTACAAGTGTAACAATACAATTTACTCTTCAAACCAATAAACGACTCTATAGGCAATGAATTGCACTCATCCTTAAAAACTCTAGGTTTAGCCTTGTTATCGGTACAATACAAGGGATGGGTCGTCAGGTAGGAGTTAGTGTCGAAAAGATGCAAAGATTGAGCCATGTCAGCGTACACATCGTCAGTTTTGATTTCGTAAAAAAAAAACTATCAGTATCGCATCGCAACAATCTACAATTCTTACCGTATTTGTCTAACATGTAGTCATAGTGATGAGAATACATTACCAATTTACTCAATTCCAAAATAGTACAGCCAAGAAAAACAGGTTTGTCCAAAGTAACAGTTTGTTTACACATTTTGAAAAGCATCAAGTTATCGTCAAAAATATCGAAATACTAGACTGTGGGTTTGCTCATCAATTCGAGAGACTTTTTCACGTTAGTACTTACTTTAACATTCATGTACCGCCTTACATTTTGAATGGCTTTCCCAAAAATCGAATTATTTGCCAGCTTGTAAAAAGACCTCTCAAATTCACTCTTTGCCTCCTTTCGTTTCATACTGTTAAAATTAATATAAGGTGCCAACCAAGCCTTCTCGGTAAATTTAATGCCAGAATGAATTTTCGTGACTTTAAGCCCTTTCGAAACATCAAATTCTTATAATAACAAATGTACTCCTTAGATTCATTCAAATGAGGAACTAATTTTCGACCCTGAGCGTAAGGGTCTTGTTTAGCAGCCTGTTTTCTGTTAAAGGGAGACAACATATCTTCAGTTATTACCACATGCTCGGGAGCCAAAGGATAATCACTATGTGAATCATGTAAATTGTCCAGATACTGAATGTCAACCTTAACTATACAAGAGGCAAAGAACACAAATCGAGCGAAGCGAACTCTCGTTCCATTAACCACACAAAACCTGAATAAGCCAATGACATGCTCAAACAAAAGCCGTACAAATTATTGGCATCAATGTACATGAGGTAACTTCGTTCAACATTAGGATCGTAATTTGACACCAAAGGATTATTGGCACGGGCGCACCGTTTAGATATTATGCTAACACCACCTCGTATGGCCGCAGTAAAGTAATTGTAAATTGTTACGTCTTGCAACAATTCTAACCTCTCACCCGTCATTCTAAGCGCAGCTTCCCAACTCAGACCAGGTAGGGTGAAAAAATGACAAGGGTCTAAATTGTATTGTTTCAGATTAAGAGCTCTAAATTGTTCGAACACATCGGCCAAAAGTGCCGAATCAAGCGAGCGCCGTAGTAAATGCTGCGACAACAACATTTGTCTGCTTACTCGGCGTGATGAACTCGACAGTCTTTGAATAGCTGACGATGAGTGTCTCACTGTTGGCCAGCACTACGTTGGTAATGGAGTACTTCTTAATGTTGAGCAGCCGCTGCCACCTTGCCATCATTGTGACGTATTCGGTTGTCAGGTTGTCACGCATGCCAAACCTCCCCAGAAACTGAAAAAAAAAACATTGTAGATTGCAGTAGCAAAAAAAAAAAACAGTTAGTAAAATAAAAAAACAGTCAATTTTAACTACTGTTTAAAACAGAGCTTTGCAAAACTCTGCAGTCCTGGGTTTGGCTTGATGTTGTTGGGGTCCAGTCGAATTTTTTTTACTTGGTAGAATTCGTCCCTGTATTGGGCCTCTAGATTGGGGTCGCCAGCAGTCTAAGGAGGGTACCCAGAAGCTTCGGTTTTGAGCTAGAATGGTTTAAAAAAATCAAGAAAAAATATTTTAAAAGCTAGGGGAAAAACAACAACAACAAGCTAAAGAAATAAAAAATAAAAAGTTAACTGAATAAAATAATTACTTTTACTGTTTGATAGAAAAGTGAAACCTGAAAAAAATCAATTATATTTTCTGTATTTTTAAACGTTTTTAAAAAGTTACCCTCAAGAATGTATCCATATATTTAGTGAATAGGCCAGTAGTTTGATCAGGGTCATCTGGCTTGCTTGCCTGCACACTTTCAGCGAAATGCCACAGCTCAAATGCAGTGATGACACTGTAGCCCTTGCTGATGGCAACATCTATTTCGGGGGTACACCAAGTACCTTCGAGGGCACGATCCACGTCATCATGGCAGCAACGCAGTAGGTGGTTTGTTGTAGCACATGCCTTGCACAATACAAACATGAGCTTCCCTGCACATCGAATCGGTAGTACAGGGTGGTAGAGGTCTTGTGTTGCGAGAACGATTCCATAAAACAAGCCGTAGTGTTTTGACGGGTCATATGGGATGTTTTGCAAAACAGTGGGGTGGCTTAAGGCATTTTGCCTGTCTTATTGATGAATGGATATTCTGAGAATACGTCCATGTATTTGATGATATGTCCGGGCTCGGCTATAGTATGGAGTGTTGGGGCATTCGTTCGTCCACCATAGAAAGTGTTGCATGGGTTTAATGGTGGCTTCACTGTGATGGTAGACAGAAAATAGTGTAGGTCCGGGTCTGTGTTTTACATTTGAAGAAAATCTGACTCCCACATGGTGACTACTGTATACCCTTGCGATCGTAAGTAGCTTTCCCGGTCAAGTGTGTGCTCATAAAGCTCCCCCATGGTTAATCTTAACAGAGGGTTGAACGTGGCTGCGGGGTATTTGGTCGGATTCCTGTGATAGAAATCACCATTAAACTATAGAACAGTTTGCAAAGCACTTTGAAATCCGTCGACGTAATAGCGGCCGATCCTCTTCTTGCCACCGTTCCTTGAGTGTTTGAACGTGATGTTACGTCTGTGCTCCTCCCAAAGAATCCACTCTTGAGCAAGAGTGCTATCTTTCCTAGGGCCAGCCGAGACAGATAAGATGGTGATTCTGTCTTGCCAGCCAATTTGTGCGGAAAGCTTTATGGCAGGCCCCGGGAAGAGTAAGGGAGGTGTGGAATGGATCGACAGATTTCACTTCTACAAGAGGGTTTTAAATTTCTGACAAGCCAGTCGCAGCACAGTTACATCATCGTGGCAGTATTTGAAAAGCTCCTCTTGCAATTATAAGCAACAGTGGGGCCATAATTAAAACGAGCGGTCTCACTTTGGTACCAATCTTCAAGGGATTTTTTAGCATCTGCAGGGAGTGACTCGTGTGTGAACCAGCGACGCTCGGGGAGACCAACGTAATCCTGGTTCTCAGGACGATTGAACAAATGAGGGAATGTGCCTTTAATGACTACGTCATCGAAGCCAAACATTTTGGGCAAGGCTGATAATTTACATTGGAGAAACGAATGGCTATCGATGAAACGGTAAGTAAACCAGCCCACGTTTACCTTCAGTCTTAAAAGCTTGGCACCTTGATAAACCACGTCGGGTGGATGAAGTGATTTAACATATATTCGAGAATTAAAAATGGTCATTTCCTTTGCCGTAATGACTCAGGATTACTCTAATAGGAAGCATCGTCTTGTGCTTTTTTTGTCTCGGCCCAGCTGTTGGAGTGGGTTCGGGTTTAATTCCACAATCTTTTCAGAAAACAAAGTCACGAAAGTGTGGCATTCTTGAATGTGGTAGTTTGGCCTTCATCGTCTTGCATAATAATGAGATTTACTACGTGTTTTTTGTTAGGTAACAACATCGACTCACAGTCAAAATAAATGTTAGCTAGTCCGTTGTCAAGTGATTGTTGTCGAATGTGGCATTGATGATCTTCAGTAACATTCTGTTTAGTTACTGCACTTTGTCATGTAGCACGGGACGTCTTGCTTGTGTTCAGGATAGCCGCAGTTGGCACAGCAACGAATGGAAATACAGTGTCTTGTAGTGTGGTTATTCAAACAGTTTGGCCCTCAACGCGATAGCAATGCGATAGCACGCATTGCATTTTAAGTATGGTTTCAGTCTTTGATCACACTCCCTACTGTGGCATGCGCTACACATTCCCGGGCATAAGTGGTCCCATGCAGCGTTATGAGTAGCCAAACAAGTCTTACATAAATAGCTATTGCAAAAGAAGCCAGCGATGGAGCTAATTACGTCAAAATGGTTATGATGATAATAGTAATGCAACTATTACTGCACCATTAGCCCCGTTGAAAACAACTGAAAAATTGGCTTCGTCACTGTAGACAACTATGCGAAAGGCTGTTTCTAAACGTTGTTGAAAAATGCTGACTTCATCCAGTCCGCAGGGTAGCAATGGTACATTTGCAGCATGATGTAATGCGATAGCAGCATCACCTCAAGCTAAGTTATTGGGGCTACGGAGCTGGTCGTAATTGCTTTTAAAAAGGTCATTAGCAGGGAAACGGGTTTTGTTGGCCAAGGCGGCCCCTACAACTATAGCCCGGGCCAGACAGAGATTATCGATGTTTTCTTTGGATATGACACTTCTTTTGCTGCGACCCCTCACATTTAAATCCAAAATAGTCCTCTTACGTGGACCTCACAGTTTGTTCCACCCCTTTCCTTTTGGTGCTGCCGTAGCGTGTTGGACCAATAAATTAAGTGGGAGGGTGAAATCGAATTGGTTATTAGATTGGCACTGACTCTCTAAAAATTCTAAAATGACATCCCCCGTTAACTTATCGTGATCCATAAAACCAGTAGAAATTAAGTTTTCTAGCTGCTCACTTTCCAACACTACTCGAACCCGGCTTCTGTCAACATCTATGTTTACTGGTTTGATTAGCTTAACCACGTGATCGAATGAATCACGAACATTGCGTGGTAGCTTGGCCGGCCTTGCAGTGAGACTCGGATCTAGAAATCTAAGTTCAAACTATTCAATGCTAAATTTAAATTTCGGCGAGTGATCTTTATTGATCAAGGCTAGTGAAAAAGCTGGCGTGAGAACGGGGTTGCCAAATATTGGGCGCACACTTGGTGGTGTAGAAATATGGTCGTCGTCATCGTCGGAATCATCACCATGGCCGATTTGAAGTAATTGTCTGCTAATAGCAGCTGTAATACCATCTACAAACATACCATTCGAGCATCCTGGCTTTGGTGAAATTGATCTTGGAGGAACACTTTCACAAGGGGGAGGGCTGGTTTCCCTGGCCAAACCACGCAAAAAATCAACGAAACTCGTTAAAAAAATAGGCATCATTTACACTAATTTCTGGAGCACTAATAATCGAAGTACTGGTAATCGGAGTACTAATAATTGAAGCACTGGTAATTGAAGCACTGGTAATTGAGAAATGGTAATAGGAGCACTAAATTCTGAAGCACTGGTGATTGAAGCACAAGGTGCGGGGGAGTCGCACAATTCGAAAGCAATATTGGTTTCGATGGGAGTGAGGTCACATTCGATAGATTGGTCGGGTTGGGTTTGGTTAAAGGGGCCGTCGGCCAAAGCACAAACACTATCGGTGAAAAACTCCATGTCGGTTGAAAGGGATGACACATCATTGGGTTACGAGTTAAAAATGTACATATCGGGCCATTCAATGTCCATAGCAAATGTTTGCATATAGTTCGATAAAACATCTGGTAAAACACTGCCAGAATCCGGCGACTCATCTTCGCCCTCAGGCGGAGGTTCAAATTTACGCTTCATTTTCCTGCCAAATTAAAAAAAAAAAACTTACGTTGTTAAATCCGACCAAAAATAATTGATAACCGTTCTAATAATATTCATACTGTTCGATAAATTTGTTTTTTAGCCTACACAAAAAACTACAGTGCTAAATACGAATAGTTATTTACAAAAAAAGTCGCAATTTAGTCAAAACTGTTTAGGCCTACACACGTTTGTCCTAAACTTTAATCTTTTTTTTTTGTTAACATACCACTTTGTTTTATATCGACACTCACGCTTCAAAAGTTTTGATTTGTAATTAATAAAATAGACTTAGTTCAAAATAAAGAAATGTGCACAACATTTCATTTTGCTGTCGAATTAAAAAAATAAAGCCTACATTGGTTACAACGCTAGGTCGCACATTAACTATTCACTATTCAGTGCGGTAAACGCATTCGGTTTAAAAAAATAAATTCTTATTCACAGTTCAAACACAATTCGACAAAATTTTGTAGGCCTGTACAGTTTTCACCACCAAACTTTCAAATAACACTTCTAACCTCAACCAAATTCACGGTTGTGCAAAATTCATACATCAAACTTATCCTAGCTAGCTTTTAGTGTTTTTAAAAAATCTACAGCAATAAATATGAACACCAGTAATATTCGTACTTCAAGCCTAGCTAACTTTTTGTTATAACAGAATTCATTAAAGAGAAATACTTACCGGATTTAAAATGAAGAGGTGATGCTGAAGCTGAGAAAACCAGCCGTGGTCGTCGGGCTGTTTTTCCTAGCCGTAGGAAGAAGCAGTCGGGTCGGGGAGAAAGCGAGAGAAGTCCGGTCGGTCGTAAGGTGTAAATTCAGCGAAAAAAAATCAGAACTCAGGTTGTTACTCGGTCGAAGGCAAAGTAAGAACTGATAAGTCCAGTTCGTGGGGCGCTGGTTTATAGGGCACGGTTATCGGTGAGTCATCGTGGGGGGGGGGGGGCGCAAGCCTTTACATGTCGCGTGATCCGAGGATTCCCTTACAGTCCTTCCCTTACAACACCACCTTCTAGAGCTGACTAATGCAAAAAAGAAAATGAAAATGGCGTTCAACCTTTGCGATAACACAAAATTGACTATACTGGCTTTGCCATAGCATCAAAATAAATGATTTTCACGTGCAGCAGTCGTCATGAACACAACAACCGATATCGTAACCTAAAGTATTACTTCAACAACGCTGCCACACTTTGTAGCTGTTAACTACAATTTTTTTTATAATTCGGTATAAAATTATGCTTTTGACACTTTTGCCATGCACACTTAAAAAACTTTACACATGCTCTTTTCGACACGATCACAACTAGTCTATAATAAAATCTTTCATCTCCATTTTTTTTACAACAGACACAATCATTAACCAACAAAAACAGTATATTTACTATTGATTGCTTTTTTATGCGCATCCTGTAACAGCACACGTAGTGTGTGTGTGAACACGTCCGAGGCCAGTGACATATCCCGTAAAAAAAATTTATCATAGTTGCCCCGTAAGAATCTACGATAGACTTTGTTTGTTTGTGTGGGACGGGTCTGTGGCCATCGAATAGCTCTGCAAATCTTCATAGACGGCCTTCTCGTACATCTTACGACTTAATGTCGAACGCCTATTCCGATTCGAGTTTTCAAGAAAAACATCTCTCTCTCGGCCAATAAAGGTTTTTTTTTGCTCGAGGATGCCTACACGAGAATTTGTTTTGTTTTCCTCTAAAACAAAAGTTTGACAAAAATATAACTTGTAAAAACATTCATGTGCAGGGTGGATTTTTAAAGCAAACTTCTTGGACTAAATAATAAAATGCATCTTTTTTTCTTCAGTAATCATTCTTAAAGGGTCATAGAGTTTTGCAAAGACTGTGGAATAATTATTTCTTGCAAAGACTGTGGTGGTAATATCTATTTCTTTGCTAAAAATCAAGAGTTTTTTGTGGGTTCATCTTTAAATATGAATGGTAGTTAGGTAGGGGCAGGAGGGGGAGGGGGACATCTTTTTCGCTTTAAAAAGAAAGTATTCTTGCACTGAATATTTTAGTTTGTATTTGTTACAGTCTGCCAGCGATTCTGTTTGTCTGTTACGTATTTTTTATTACCATCCTAAAATGTATTCCTGTTTTTGGATTATTCCGTTTAAATTACAAATTAACTTTAAGTCAGCAGTCCGTACATGTCCAGACATGTTGCCAAGGGGTCACGTGCAGTTGAAGGGGGAAATTCCAATGACTAACCTAGTAGCCTCAGTCCTATTGTATTCTTAGATTGGTACTTTGAAAGAAAGGAGGGGTGGATTTTAAGCCAACTTCCTGGTGCAGCTTAAAAACAGAAAATAAATAAAATGCATCTTTCCGATATTCAATCTTAAAGGGTTACAGAAGAATAAATTTAAAAGAGATGATTCTTTTTTTTCCTTTTAAAGGAGTGTGCCCGAAAATAATTAATTTTTATTTCTTAAGTTTTAGAGGTAAGAATCTTTAAATGAGGGTGGGAGGGTAATCTTCCATAGTAACCACTTGTGCAAATTTTCATGCCCTGGCATGCCCGGCATGCCTGTGTCTCCCACTTGGCAACAACGCCAGCCCACTCCTATCGTTATCTTAGATTAATAAAGGGGAGGGAAGGAGGATTTTAAAAGCCAAGTTTCTTGGCCCAACTTAAAACAGAAATAATAACTGCATCTTTTCAGACTTTAGCAACAGGATAATTAAAGAACTGTGCCATAAAAAAAAACATTTATTTCTTAACTTTAGAGGCAAGAGTTTTGTGGTGGGGAGGGGGCCATTTAAAAAAACTATTTAGGTAATTTTTTAAAGGTAGGGGTGGGGGAGGGAGAGATCTTAGAAAAAAAACTGCTATTTAGGTAAAATCGTTTTAAAAGTAGGGGCGGTGGAGGGGGAGGAGGCATCTTTAAAAGGCTGCTACTTAGGTGAAACTTTTTAAAGGTAGGGGTGGGAGGCTTCTTTAAAGACTGATATTTAGGTAATTTTTTAATGCTACGGGTGGAGTGAGGGAGGGGCCATCCTTAAAGGCTGCTATTTAGGTGAAACTTTTTAAAAGTAGGAGTGGGGAGGGTACATCTTTAGATGTAATGGCTCATCTTTATTATTGTCTGACACCCTGAAGAGAGGCTTACTTATTTTTTTTAAATTAATAACCCCGCAGATAATTTTTTAATAGTCCCGCAGCAACCATCTTTAAAACTCCATGCCTCGTGATGTCATCTCCTACAACTCCAATCTTATCTTTAAGACCAACAACTCAACCCCGCCTACTAACTTGTCTGCATGGTCCAGTGTGCAAAGGCGCTAGTCAGTAACTCGTCTGGTAAGCCAACCGACGCTGGTTCAACTCGCCACAACCGAGAAAAAAAATTTTCAACTGATTCAATACTAATTTAATAAAACAGGAAAGAAAATAGGAAATGAAGGAAAATAAACAAATCGCGGACAAATAGGAGGAAAGAAAGGAAAGAAATAATGGCACACACCTCAACATCATTCATGACGTCACAGGGGTGCAGATCAACATCCTCCTTCTCAATTCCGAGAAATTTACTGCGACTACCCACCGGATTAAAGATGACGTCATCAGATTAACGGTTGCGCAGTAGGGGGAGGAGGGGGTAAGGGATTAAGGGATTAGCCACGCCCCTTTCTATTGTATCGGCCTATACGGCCTCTCATCACTCTACCGTCGAGCTTTTGTTGATAATACAGCTACTATTTTCGCACACAGCCTGTAACCTGACATTAAAACTAACAAATGCTAATTATTTTGTAATTATATCCCGAGCACGTAGCGCGAGGGGTATAATTTCAAATTAATTAGCATGAGTTAGTTTTAGTCTGGTTACAGGTTGAGTGCAAAAACATTTTTAGCCGTATTGTCCACAAAAGCTAGAGGGCTGTTTTATTGGAGTATATCCCAATTAAAAATAAATAATAACAAAAGGACTAAACATTTTTTGTGTTATTATTAATATTTATAATGTAATGCTACGTTTTATTAGCTTATCAGTTTATCAGTTCAAGAAATTATTTGTCTCCAATGAGAAGTTACAAATGATGCTGCATCGGTGACTTTCTCCCTTTAAAAACGCCGCATCAACTACGCATTGCTGACATCCGCCGAGAGATGGCGCTGTGTATGTTCCTGTACTAATTTTTAATCGTTTGCTAATAATTACCATGGGATCGAAAAACTAAAAGACTAATACGGTACAAATTTTAATTATTTATGCCAATAGATCACCTTAGAAAAATTATAATATACTAGGCTAAAAAATTATAAAGTGTGATGTTAAAATATGAAAATCGTAATGAATACGTCGAGTTTTCTAGCTGGTATATATCCGAGTCAAAAGCCACAGCATCTGGCGTCTGTTTTAAGCTCAGCTCGATAAGTTGTGCATGTGCACAACGAAAGGTACTGGGGTATAATCACCCCAATTATACCCCGGTGCATAATCGGGTCATTATACCACACTAGGTCGATTACACCCCACTCCTCTACCTTCCACCATGGTAGTAAGAGGGATATACTCATTATAAAACTAATCTATCCCAAAACAACACTTGTTAAGGATTCTCGCTGAGCTTTTCGGCCGTGTGAAGTCGTAATATCAAACACCAAGCTTTTTCGCCAAGCTGATCCCACCGAGTAATAGTTCGAAGGTTAAATCAAATATATGAAAATTGCTTACGGCGCAATTTTCAATTATTTCATTTAACGTTTGAAGTGTTAGTCGGTGGGATTATTTTGGCGAAAGAGCTTGGCGTTTGATATCACGACTTCACACGGCCGAAAAGCTTAGCGGGAATCCGTAACAAGTTTTGTTTTTGGGTAGATATCAGAAATTCTTGGTCCAAATTTCTAGCTTTCTAGTTCATTTCTTTTTTTTTTGGCTTTCATTATATTTTGAGAACACAGTCATCTTTTTCAATTAATAAGGATTTTTTATTAGTACTGAAGTATCTCCTTGCAAACGCACGGATTTATTTAATGTTCAGTTTGGCATTGTTGCATAATAACAATGTTTAAAACAATGTAAAACAATCAATACGGACATTTGGGGCTCCCTAACCCCTGAACCACTTGACCAATTATAAAGATCCATAAAAAAGGGCACATCTCGTGAGCAATACCTGTAAAATGAGGTAAGAACCAGCTTTATTCACCGCATGTAAAAATTTATTTTCGAGGTACAAAAAAGCGTTACCAGTAGTAGTTAGTAGTAATCTACCCCAAAACAAAACTTGTTAAGGAATCTCACCAAGCGTTTCGGCCGTGGGAAGTCATGATATCAAATGCCAAGCTCTTTCGCCAAGGTAATCCTACCGAGTAATAGTCCAAAGGTTAAATGATATATCTGAAAGTTGCTTACTGCGCAATTTTCAATTACTTCTTATAACGTTTAATGTAGCCTATTAGTCGGTAGAATTAGCTTGGCGAAAGAACTTGGCGTTTGATATCACGACTTCCACGGCCGAAAAGCTTGGCGGGAATCTTTAACAAGTTTTGTTTTGGGGTAGATATCAGGAATTTTTGGTCCAAATTGATGAAATAAATTTTTTTTTAGTAATTATGAGATGGAAACACCAACTTAGTTTTCTGGTCCATTTCTTTTTCGTATCTTTTTTTTCTTTTTGGTTTTATTTGATTTTGAGGACAGCAATCACCTTTTTTCATTTGATTCGAATTTTTATTACTATTGCAGTATCTCCTTGCAAAAGCACGAATTTATTTAATTGTCAGTTCGGTATTATTGCATAAAAACACTGTTTAAAACAATGTAAAACAATCAACTTAGACGTTAGAGCTCCCTAACCCCTGAATCACTTGACCAATTAGAAAGGTCCATATGAAAAAGGCGCATCTCCTGAACAATACCTGTAAAATGAGCTAAGAACCAGCTTTATTCACCGCATGGAAGAATTTATTTTCGTGATACAAAAAAGCGTCACCATTTGTGGTTAGTAGTAGATAGTAGTAACTACCCCAAAACAAAACTTGTTAAGGATTCCCACCAAGCTTTTCGGCCGTGGGAAGTCGTGATATCAAACGCCAAGCTCTTTCGCCAAGCTAATCCCACCGAATAATAGTTCGAAGGTTAAATGAAATATATGAAAATTGCTTACTGTGCAATAATATCAAACGCCAAGCTCTTTCGCTAAGCTAATCCTACCGACCAATACTTCAAACGTTAAATGAAATAATTGAAAATAATTTTCAATTATTTCATTTAAC
>JAHWFP010017404.1:0-25318 GCA_023313725.1 Lithobius niger | reverse complement strand
TTTTTTTTTCTCACCAGCAACCCCCCCCACCTCCCACCCTTCTTCACTTTGAGAACTGTGTTGGTGGTCCCAAGCCCTTCTGTCTTCTTAAAATAGACCATTTTTTAAAATTTTTAACGGCATGTAGGCCGCGTGTGGTAGTCCAGCCACCCTATTCTATCAGGTTGGCCTTTAATTTATATATATATTTTTTTTTTTAATTTATTGTTTTTTTTTAAGTGATGACAAATCCCACTATCTGGGTGCTTTAGTTTTTAGTATTCACCGTAGCATACAATTTTTTAGCACTGTTTATATTTTTTAATTGTACAGTATCATTTTGGGCCTTTTAACATTTTTCACACCCTTCCCATGTCCTGCACGTTTGGCGATGCCATCGGGGGCCTTTGAGTCCCTGGCAGGTCTAACCTTGGTGGTAAGGCATTCATGTCCCCAAACCTTTTACCATCATCATTCCTTGGCCGTTTTATGTACACTGTATTTACATGTAATTGTGGCTGGCTGTTAGTGACTCCCCAGTCCTTGCCAGACCCGTTGTTATCGCAACAAACATTATTATTATTATTATTACTATTATTATTAACTACTAAGTATGTACCGTAAATCGCCTAATAAACGCCCTGGCTTTGTTAACGCCCACCCCCCAAAAATGCCTTAAGGTCAGAAATCGTCTAGTAGCTTTATTAACGCCCCCCCCCCCCCCCTGCAATAGTTTTTTTTTTTTAGTCAATCGTGAAAATGACAAAGCTTCAAACGTTTAAAGAAAGCAACGTATTATCCCTTTAAATCTTGGTTGTTCCGCAGCAAAATTAACGAAAAGATTCATAAATTTTACGAAATCAACATTTAATTCAACACGATTCTTCACGGGAGCATTTGTAATCGCGTAAAAGTCGGCAATATTAGGCCTATGCGATCGATCATTGATGTGCGTAATATGGATTCAGTCTAGTGAAAACGCTATACCTTTTCTCATTTATTCTCAAATTTAGTTTATTAGATCGTCCTCCTTCCAATATCTAACATAATTCAAAGTTAAAACTAATTTCTTACTATCTGCAAAATACTTACCTCCAGTCTACATGCTAAATTCGTTTAATTTTGCTTTTCCCATGCTCAACCACCCATAAATCCTGAATTTATGAATTTCAGCGTCAGTTGCCCTCTTTTCCCGCTAGGCGCGCTACCAGCGCTGGCGCTGCAGCCGCCTGCCTCGTGGGGAAAACCCCATTCGTTTTTGAGCACGCACGAGTGAAGTCGTGCGTTTCTTTCCCTAAAAAAAAAAAAAAAAAAAATGGCCGACCACAATAGTGAGGACGAACTTGCTAGGCTTAATGAACTACTTAAGGATGGTGATTTCGCTTCGTGCACGCACCAGAAAACACCTTTGGATCTCCATCCTTTATGCAGGAGGTGTAGGATTTGTGATTTCGGTGACGAAAAATGCAATATTTGCGAAGCTCATAACCCGACCTCAGTGAAGCGCATTCTGTGGACGTGGAAACGCTCCGACAAAAAACTTGAACAAGTAAAGAAGAAGCAAAAGAAAGAACATATTTCCCTCGATCGGAGACTAGCTGAAATGGCCAAGGACCCTCAGGCGCCGATCTTTATTGAAGAATTAGTCGTGAGTGCAACCGATTCGTCATCGGAATTTGACGGTTTTCCACTCGGTGAAAATTCTGTTTACCCGCATGGTTCGTTGGGGGCTATGGTGACGGCGGCCCGTGACACGGCTAAATCGATCGTCTCGGATCGGACGGCCGAATTGGAGGACAAAGTTTTACATAAAGTGAGCACTACGGTGCTATCTCACGTGGACACGAAAATTGGGGAGTTTCGAGGTGAGGTGTTAGGATCCATCGCGGGACTAGTATCGACGGTGAACGCGTTGATAGCCCAACAAGGTTTTTCAAGCAACAGTTTTGGTGCCAATGCTGCAATGACTTCCCACACCGAGTCTTGTGTGATTTCGGAACCAATTTCGGACACACCAATTAAGGAATATGGCGAGCAGAATGTACTCTTGAACAGTGACTTATCACTTCACGTAGAGGGATCGACCGCAGTACTTGTCAAATGTCTTGAGGAGTGCGAGACAAAGGGTTCGCCGGCGATCAGCAAGGGTTCGCCGGCGATCCGGACGGGTGGTTCGCCGGGCAGTGCGCTACAGGGTAAGCTGAGGCCGCGCGACGGAAAGACGGAGGCTAGTTCAAGGGACAGTCCAGCCCGCCACAGTGCAGTATCAATATCACGAAAGGAAAAAGGGGAAGGTAAACATTCTAAGAACATTCTTGAAAAGTGATTGTTGAAAACAGATTGTTACGCACAATTTCAGAATAAAAATACTGTACCAGTATTCTTGCAAATTTTCAACAGACCGACGACGTCTGTCTTCATCAGGCCTAACCTACACAACTTAAACTTTTGTCAACTACATCGCCACCGTGGAATTCAGCGTTCGAAATCTGCGCACGTGCATGGCGTGGCCTCCTATATTTTTCGTGCTGGTTCATCCACTGCTTCGTGAGTCGCCTGGAAAACTCGTCTCTAAGGAGGAAACGAATTCCCGGATTGGATGGGCCTTGAGTGTTCATCAAAACGGCGTCATTTTTAACATGTTGCTGGATCGCCAGGGATTCCAGTCCCCTCAAGTGCCTATCATGTGGGACATTTGATTTTAGAAGTGTAGTAGTTCTTCCCCAGCCAATATCATGCTTTGTCATCATGTGATGGGTAGCGATACTGTTGCTATACACTTCATTCCTTGTGTCATCCATATGCTGTCCTACCCTCGTTCGGACGCCCTTCCTAGTCTCACCTATATAAACCGCATCGCACCCATCACATGGCACACAATATACACCTTCTCTCGTATTTGTAACTCTAGCTAACACTTCATTTTGGTCACTCCCATTCTCCACCTTCTTTCTCTTCTTAAGGAGAGCATCTTTCAGGTTGTTGTCATTCCTGAGAAAGGTTTTGAAGCCTTGTCTTTCTAAAATTCCCTTCAGTCTCTCAGAATTACGTATCTACAAGGAACGAGCGAGAGACTGAAGGGAATTTTAGAAAGACAAGGCTTCAAAACCTTTCTCAGGAATGACAACAATTTGAAAGATGCTCTCCTTAAGAAGAGAAAGAAGGTGGAGAATGGGAGTGACCAAAATGAAGTGTTAGCTAGAGTTACAAATACGAGAGAAGGTGTATATTGTGTGCCATGTGATGGGTGCGATGCGGTTTATATAGGTGAGACTAGGAAGGGCGTCCGAACGAGGGTAGGACAGCATATGGATGACACAAGGAATGAAGTGTATAGCAACAGTATCGCTACCCATCACATGATGACAAAGCATGATATTGGCTGGGGAAGAACTACTACACTTCTAAAATCAAATGTCCCACATGATAGGCACTTGAGGGGACTGGAATCCCTGGCGATCCAGCAACATGTTAAAAATGACGCCGTTTTGATGAACACTCAAGGCCCATCCAATCCGGGAATTCGTTTCCTCCTTAGAGACGAGTTTTCCAGGCGACTCACGAAGCAGTGGATGAACCAGCACGAAAAATATAGGAGGCCACGCCATGCACGTGCGCAGATTTCGAACGCTGAATTCCACGGTGGCGATGTAGTTGACAAAAGTTTAAGTTGTGTAGGTTAGGCCTGATGAAGACAGACGTCGTCGGTCTGTTGAAAATTTGCAAGAATACTGGTACAGTATTTTTATTCTGAAATTGTGCGTAACAATCTGTTTTCAACAATCACTTTTCAAGAATGACGAACTTTCAGAGTAGAAGCCGTTATGGAATTCTAAGAACACTGTTAAAAAGGGCGATCTGTCAGCACCCGAGAAAAGGGCTAGCGGACACGATAATTACAAGCCCAAAAGTTTGACCAATCCGTCCGCGCCCGAGAAAAGGGTTAGCGGACAGGATAAAAGTGTGCCAAAAATGAAGGAAACACGTTCAACACCCGAAGAAAGGGAGGTCCAACGTGAGGTTAAAAGGCACGGGTCAAAAAAGGCCCTGCCCGCGCCCGAGAAAAGGGTCAGCGGGAGGGCGTGTAGTATGGATTTAGTTTCTGACACGGTGGATCCCGTGCTCAGCAAGGCGATCTATCATCACGGTTCGCCAGTTCGCAGCGATCACGATCGCAGCCCACATAGAACTGAATCCAGTTTGGCGGATCGCGGTTATCCTAGGGATCGCAGTCCGCACGGCGGTCGCAGTTCGCACGGCGATCGCAGTTCGCACGGCGATCACAGTTCGCACGGCGATCGCAGTTCGCACGGCGATCGCAGTTCGCACGGCCATCGCAGCTCACACGACGATCGCAGGCCGCACATCGATCGCAGTTCACAGGCGGATCGCAGCTCACATGCAGTTCGTACTGATCAGGAACCTCGCGAACATCTACCAACCCGACGTCAATCTATGTACAGCGAGAAGGATCGCAGTTCGCCTGTTCGCGATGGTTCACCAGGCTTCTCCGGACATCGCCGGACATCCCCGGATTTTCCCGGACATCACAGAACAGATCACCATTTTTCACCGGTTAGAGCGGTCCTTCCACTTGTCAGGGAACAGGAATTTTATGACGAAGACGGGGAAGGCGATTATGAGGACGACCAGTTCTACTACCAAGAACACCTTGCTAGGAGTGACTCTGCTACACGCAAACGGGAGTACGATCGTGGTTCCCTGTCGCCGGAGGCAAAACGGAGGAAGGTGGTGTTCAATGAAGATAACGTGTTCATGGAAGAGAAAAGCTTTGGGGATGAAGAACGTGATCAAGAAAAACAGTGGCGGGAATCGGTCGCGTCACGCCCCCCCCCCCCCAACTTCGGAATCGACCGACAACGACGACCCCTTCGAGGAAGGACCTGGACTCATCCATTGGAAACAGTTCGCTGGTTTCGTGCTCAAACACCTTAAGGAAACCAGGTTCTGCAAGGAAGCGACCCCAGTAGAACTTAATCTGGACGACCCGCCTCTCGAAACACTCGCGAATTCGGGGGCGACCAAGGACCCTCCCCTCCACCTTCCTCAATCGGCGGTTGGGTTCCGCCAGTTACTCAACGCGGAATCTCTCACGCGGAAGAGCGGACAACCAATTTCGATTTCAAAACCTCTTCCCCCCCACGACCCGGCTATGACAAAATTCTTCTTCAGATCAGCGGGAAAAGGTGCCCCATCCAAGAAGCGGTATTCTACTTTCCCTGAGGCGGAGTACTTCCCAGAGAAAATGAACCTTGAGTTGGACTCTACCATACGGACCCCACAGTTCATCCGCACACCAATGCAACAATTCGACGAGGATGAGATACTACTACGTTGCAGCATTCGCGCTAACTCGCATGCGGAACTTGCCTACTCCGCATCTACGGCAGCTCTCAAGAACCTCGTAGCTGGAGTACCCTCTCTCAGGGAAAATCAAACTGTAAAGGAGTGTCTTCACATGATGAAACGGGCCTCGTCGTTTCAACGGGACAGCCTGAACTGGTCATCGCGGCTCCTTTTAAACTCGGTCTTTCGGAAGAGGGATGCGCTGCTCGAAACTGCGTCAAACATCCCCACGGACGTTGCCGGCCAGTTAAGGTTGACACCAATTCACGGGTCGACGGAGGTGTTCGGAGGAAAACTCCTTCAACTAGCCCCAGAACTGAAAGAGAAGACCAGACCACCCCACGCGGGGACTTCGGGTGCCAGAGGGAGTCGAATTAGGACCAGGCCTTCAAGCAGGATTTTTCCCAACTACCCGCACTACACCCAAGATGGTAAGGAGAGGGGATTTGGGAGAGGAGAGAGGAGAACGGACCTGCAGCCCTTTCGAGACAATCCCGGTCAACAGAGAGGCAGAGGACAAGGGGGGAGACAGAGAGGTAGAGGCGCATCCCGAGGAAGAGGGAGGAGAGCCAGCAGCAAACCTTGACGCCCACCCCGGGCAGTCTCTCCCCACTCACTGTCAGGTGGGGGGGGGAGACTGGCGAAACACCTCAGCAACTGGGAGATGATTACGGACGATGCATTCATCCTGGATACAATCAAGTTCGGGTATCACCCCCCCCTAATCTCGTCTCCAAGGCTCTCCGACAAGGCACCTGGGATGGCGTGTCAGACCGTCAAGACCCCGGAACTCCGCATGGAAGTGGAGAAGCTTCTTCTGAAAAGGGCCATCGAGGAATCTCCTCCAGGTTCCAAAGGTTTCTGGAGCCCGGTGAGGGTCATCCCGAAGAAAGGCGGGGGGACCCGGCTGATTTTCAACCTTCGTCTGCTGAATCGCCATATACAGAAAGAGAAATTCAAGATGGAGACAATCGGGAGGATTCGCGAGGCACTACGGAGCAAGGAATACACTGTCTCTCTAGACCTCGAAGACGCGTACCTCCACGTCCCACTGCACCCCGCAGTTCGACACCTCTTCAGGTTCCTGTGCGAAGGAACATCGTTTCAATTTACAACCCTACCATTCGGGTTGTCTACAGCGCCGCAAGTCTTCACCCGGATCCTGCGTCCTGTTCTCGCGACACTACACCAGGAGATGATAAAAGTACACGCGTACTTGGACGATTGGCTACTCCGCCACCTGTCGCCGAACATGCTTATAATCCAGATGAACAGGTGCATGCAGTTGTTTCATGCTCTCGGACTGGGGATAAACTGGGAAAAGTCAAGACTTACCCCCAGCCAATTGTTCGTGTTCCTCGGGGTAGATTTCAACTTGGTAACGTGCAAGGTCCGGCCCTCACAAGAGAGAGTGGAGAAAACAGTAGCCTCACTACGGAACCTCCACACCAGGACGGAAACGTCAGCAAAGGAACTCGCATCGACAATCGGTATGTTAGATTCCAATGCAACATTGGTACCACTGGGCCGGTGGAGAGTGAAACCCATCCACTGGTTCAGAAAAGAAGAATGGAACCCAAGGCAGTCTTGGAACGACGTGATACTTCTTCACGAATTTCCAGACATGACATGGTGGATGTCAACGAAAAACCTCCAGGTGGGTGTACCTTTGAAGGAAGAACGTCCGGAGTTACTCCTATTCTCGGATGCGTCATCCACAGGGTGGGGAGCCCATCTAGGAGATTGGACAGTGGCAGGAATTTGGACACCAGCGGAATGCGGTCTACACATCAACGTGTTAGAATTGAGAGCTGTCAGGAACGCAGTTCACTGTGGGAAAAAGGAAATCTCGGGAATGAACATCGGTGTGATGTCCGACAACTCTACAGCGGTAGCCTACATCCGTCGGGGAGGGGGGACACACTCCAAAACCTTGATGCAAGAGACGTCGCTACTAATGCAACTCTGCGAGGACTTCAGGATCACTCTGATACCCAGACACATCCCAGGGAGGCTCAATGTATGGGCCGACGAGCTCTCCAGGAAGAACGAATTGCCAACAACGGAATGGCAACTCGACCCAAATGTGTGTGTGTGTCATGGTCTTTTTGCAACATGGGGAACCCCGATGGTCGACCTATTCGCGACAAGAAACAACTCGCAGTTGAGGAACTTTGTGTCCCCCTTCCCGGACCATCTAGCATGGGCGACAGATGCTTTTTCCATTCCATGGAAAGGGATGGATGCTTACGCGTTCCCACCTTTCTGCCTTCTCCAACTCGTTCTGAACAAGATCAGAGAGGATTCAGGTTCATACATTCTTGTTGCACCGTTGTGGCCAGCCGCGACGTGGTTCCCAGACCTACTAGAACTGGCGAAAGAAGATCCGATTCATCTACCATTAACCCCCCGATTCCTGTCTCAAAACCGCGGGAGGACGATCCACCCGTCCCCGGAGGTGCTTCATCTTCACGGGTGGAGACTTTAAGGGGACACCTGACGCGTGAAGGTTTCTCAGAGGAGGTCACGAACAGACTCCTACAGTGCGTCCGGAGCTCGACAGTTAAGATGTATGAAAGCAAATGGAGACGATGGTTCAAGTGGGCGACTGAACAAGGCTGTGACCCATGTGACCCCCCGGTGGTGGCATGGTCACAATTCCTGGAAGAACTGTTTCAAAAAGGCCTTTCCCCAACTTCCATCAAGGGCTATCGGGCAGCAGTAAACTCCGTGCTGACCTGCTTAGGCAAGTCGTCCGTCGGAACGGACCCTAGGATCTCGCAAATGATCTCCTCATTCGAAAAAGCGAGACCGAGGACAAAGAAGTTGTTCCCTACATGGAATCTCCCTCTTGTGTTGGATAGTTTGACAAAACCACCTTATGAACCACTCCATGGTGCAAATGCCATGCTTCTTACTCAGAAGACGGTGTTTTTAGTGGCACTGGCGTCGGCAGCACGCCAAAGCGAGTTAGCAGCCTTCGCTAGAGACGATGGTTTCCTTCGTTTCGCCAGGGACTGGTCCTCAGTCTCTCTGGTCTTCCAGGCGAAGAATTCCAGACCAGACGTAGCACAGAAACCCGTTGTGATCCACGCCTTGGGGAAGAAGAAGTCTGGAGAACGGAGCAGCGAACCACAATGCCCAATAAGAGCGCTCCGATACTACATTGACAAGACTTCAACATCAATGCAGACAGTAAGACAAAGAACGGGTTACACACCGCTGTTTCTCGACGTAGACTCGGCTTCAGGCGAAGTATTAAACAAACGGGTAACCTCCTTTAAACTTGGAAGCTGGATATGCCAGGTGATCAAGAGGGCATACGAACTGAGCCCGGAACACCCGGACGTCCCAAGTACGATTCGGGCACATGAACTCAGGGCACTATCAGCCTCGTGGGCATACGGATGCGGGACCCCGTTAGACGAAGTTGTAGCAGCGGGATCGTGGAGGAGCAGGAACACCTTCATTAAGCATTATCTGAGGGAAACCTGCGGTGAGAGTGGACGTAGCGTCATCGAACAGCACGTGGTCGCCGGGTCAAAACAAAACCGGCAGACGACAGTGCGGAAGACCAATTAGTGACAGACGAACACAGGTGGATAGGATATTGGCAGTGCGCTCTAGAGAATTGCGGACACGAGAGAGAAACGCACACCAGAGGAAAGCCATATCACATAGTTTCGGCAGGCAGAAAAACCATAACGCCGAAAACCAAAGAACGAGAGAGGGAGGAGACTCGAACTTCCAGACAACACATTGAGGTGAGTTGACTGATTAAGGTTGTTGGACTTAGTGAAAAATTTTTTACTTTGTACTTACCCCTTCTTTGTTAGTTGCCCGCCGCCTTTCCGACAAAGTCAGCATGTAGACTGGAGGTAAGTATTTTGCAGATAGTAAGAAATGAAAATTTTAACTTGTTAAAATTAGTTTTTACTATCATAAAAATACTTACCTCCAGTAGAACCCGCCCTGCCTCCCCGCTAACGAACAAGAAAGGTTCAAAAAGCGAATGGGGTTTTCCCCACGAGGCAGGCGGCTGCAGCGCCAGCGCTGGTAGCGCGCCTAGCGGGAAAAGAGGGCAACTGACGTTGAAATTCATAAATTCAGGATTTATGGGTGGTTGAGCATGGGAAAAGCAAAATTAAACGAATTTAGCATGTAGACTGGAGGTAAGTATTTTTATGATAGTAAAAACTAATTTTAACAAGTTAAAATTTTCATTTTTAACCATCACAAAACCTTTAAAACAGACACACGATTCACGACCGGAGACGCCACCCGAAGTAACGTCATAACGGACGCGGTAGACCGGATGTTTCAAGCGCTTACGCTGTCTTGACGCGTCCACCACTGGGGCTCCACGGGTCCAGACCTGCGCGTCTATTTCTGCCGGAACTTCCGTCTTGGACGACAATATATAACTCTATGGTGATAAATGTCAACACACGCGATTTCCAATGGTGAATCACGTTGTCTGTTTTGGAGGTTTGTGCGTTTGAAGGTTAAAAATTAGTTCTAACTTTGAATTATGTTAGATATTGGACGGAGGACGATCTAATAAACTAAATTCGAGAATAAATGGGAAAAAGGTAAGGAGTTTTCACTAGACGCAATCCATATTAGCCACATCAATGATCGATCGCGTAGGCCTAATATTGCCGACTTTTCCGTGATTACAAATGCTCCCGTGGATTCCGTGTTGGATTAAAAGTTGATTTCGTTAAATTTATGAATATTTTCGTTAATTTTGCTGCAGAACAACCAAGAGTTAAAGGGATAAAACGTTGATTTCGGTAAACTTTTAATCAATTTTCCGATTCACTAAAAAAAAAGATTGTGTTAATGCTGGATTGAACCCAGACCACGCACGTGAATAATCAACTTTACCGTGATGGATTTAGGCCTAAACGGCCACCTCCAAAAATATGTTAAGGTCAGAAATTTTGTTTTAGCCTTGTTAACGCCCCCTCCACTTTTTTATCGAATTAATTTTAGTCGCCCATGGGCGTTTAATAGGCGATTTACGGTAACAGCACACATCCTAGCCGCATTGCGCCAGTTTCCTCCCTTCCTGCGCATCTCCCAAATCATCTTGTCCCTCCTTGCGCCTTGTAGGGCAAGTCTCTTCTCACCTGATACAACCCCCTAAACCTCTTACCCAACTGGCCGCCCGGGAAAAAACTATGCAGAACTACAAATATACAGCACTATGCCTATCCAATTTTCACCACAGTTGGCAGCACCGAACGGATGTTATCACTTGCGATGCTCATCATCGCTTTGAGTCCTAGCAGATTAGAATGTTAGATGAAGTTTTCACGTAATTAGCATGCGGAGCTGAATATTGTGTGGGATGCAATGAAAATATTCTCACTATATATAACAAACAATGTGTAACAGCACTCTTCACATGGTGTAAGTAATGCGATGTCCACCACAACACAAGTGAGACAAGGTGGCAGCGCCGTGCAGGGCATGTGCTACTTGGTGGTAGCAAGTAAAAACAATCACCATTAGTTTACATTACGTGAGTTGACATTTTGGATACCCGTAAACATCAGTTTTTATTTCTGGGAAACCGAAAAAATAAAATTTTTGCATTATTGTCTGCATTAAAACGAAAATTCCTGATAGAGTTTAAAAGTACTGCTTCCATCACGCCAATGCACCCAATGGTAGCTGGATTCAGAGAGACTTTTGATCAATTCTACATCAACCGTCTAACAACACAATTTTACACTATTTACTAAGTTAAAAAGTCCTTACTACTTAGAACAAACTAAGTATAAGATATGCATTTTTACCTGCAAACACCCTAGATTAATTGTATATACTCATGAAATCCACCTTCACAATACCAGCTGGTAAAGTTCAAACTGGACAAGGAAGCATAAATTATTCATTATTGGCCAGATTGGTATATTTGGAATGCAGTCCTTACAAAATCATGGCAAGTGGTTGTCTTACTAAATTTAAAAGTAAATGATTTGCACACTGTATGGATAAACTCACTCTCTACTAACATGCTTCCCCTAACCCTTCTCTTTTACTTTCATTTGTACTTTTGTTTAAGTTATCTGTACAACCTTGTTGCAGTGTACTTATTTTTATTTTCAAGATTTTTATTTTTCTGTATTTTTTGCTCTCTTTGTTTCTTGGCCCTGATCTTATTCTCCTGATCGTATGGCCCTGATCGTATGGCCCTGGTCTTAAGCGTTTGACTGATGGATGCATTATTTCATTTAAAATAAAGCCATTCGTTCATTCACGTTTGAAAAATAAAAAAAAATCTAGGAATTAAATTCTAATAGTATTATTTTGAATACTGATAAATCGGTCGACACCGTTGTTTTACTTTGATTAAAGTTCATGACGAATGCTCACTGTTAAATAACGCTGAACCAAAAGTCAAAGGTTTTCACCTCAATGGAATTACCTGAATCTGGCTCCACATGACACAATATGGTGGCACTTCAAATTGTCATTGACACCAATGTTCATGGAGAGGGAACGATGTAGCATGTTTGCAAAGATTTCCACCTGTTCCAAGCTACAGTATTTGGCTATTTCGATTCGTTCTGCAATAAACTGACAAAACCAATACAGAGTTAGATACAATGTACACTGATATTTATTAACCCTGTCAATGTTTTAAAAATAAAGCACCAATCTCCATTGTCAAGTCAGTATCAGCAAATTTTGACGCACGCAACAATAGCTCATTAGGACATACACTGTACCCGCATACCGTGAAATACGACTCCTACTTAACCAATAAAGTCATTTCACCAAATTTGACTCAAACAGCACTAGCATCGTCTCGACAAACGCGTAAGCCTACTACCAAATTTTTCTGCATGCTTATTTTTCAATCTACAATAACAACAAAATTTTAAAGATAAAATTAGTTTTTACTTATCCTAAAATACTTACCTTTAGTTATCGGCTTAAATCGTTATTTAATGGTCTATACCGAAGCCTAAAACTTATAGCGTACTGTAACGGACATTGGCTCACCCTCGTACCTACTTGTGTGCTGTTGTGTTGTGGTTGACTTTTGTTGGCGCCAAAATCGTTGTGTAACAGCAAGGACTTTTAGGTTTTGCGCCAAAACCATGAGCGGACGTGCAGGAGAACGTGGCCAAGTATTGTTGGCCACGATTGGTGAAGGCTTTGTAACCGAGAACTGGATTGGTTAACGAACTCACGAGCTGATTGGTTGTCCAGTGAAGCTCTGGATCCGACCGGAGCATATAAAAGTCAAGGGCTTCAGTGCCCGGTGTTCGATTTCTCGTTGATTCTTGTGTTGAGAATATACAAATTAATGTAACAATGTAACCCGAATCATGTCAAGATTATTCCGCATTAAATAAGGTTTAACTACTTCAAGTTTGGCTTCTACATTGAACACACGTTACAGTTGGTGGCAGCGGACGTAATCCGAACTACGAAGCCTAGCAGTATCACCGAAGATCGATCACGGAATAGCCGGAACAGCAGACGTTAAGCCGGGAAAAAGTTAGTCAAGCGAAGGACTGCAACCGTGCGGAGATTCAACTGCAGGGACAAAGCTCCAGCCAGACTGGATGGCAATAAAGAAAACGTGGTCGGCGATCTCGGAGAAAAAAAAAGTTGCCAGAAGTTGCTGAAGTCAAGCCAGGAAAGTTGGTCGACGACGGCGAGCGAGGAACTGCAAACCGAGCGGCGATTCAACGGCTGTGACGTAGCTCAAGAGGCGGCAACACGGCAACGTGATCGGCGAAAAAAAATTGCATCCCACGGCGATCAGGTTGGAAGATCGGCTGAAATTGTGGACTAACATCACGCAAAAACATCTCCAGAATCCAGATTGGAGCTTTTTACAAGAAAATCACCGAAGTAGCAGCGTGAAAACTCGAAAAACTTCAGGGCTACTAGTAGACAACAACGACGAACACGCTTCAGACGGAACCGGAAGTGCGTGCCGGAAGTGGAAGTGCCTGGGAGAAGAACTCTATAAGCAACAACTGAGAGTCCAGGAGGGAGTCGTCGATCGTCAAGCAGGTCGTATAAACGTTGATTGCGATATTGTGGCAATTTTTTTTTAAATTAACGTTAAAATGCGTACTTGTTTTTAAAATGTTTGACAACGGGGAATTAGAACCATTAAAGCTTTCGGCTGAAGAGTATCAGTTAAATGTGAAGACTAGAAGAGCAATTATTAAAGCTTTGCAGGCTAAAATTGCAGATGGATCTTTAGTCGAAAATGATGTTGATAGCGATTTCCTTGATTTCCAAGCCGAAGTAAATAGGCAGAGAGAGCAGATTGCTCGAGATAAGGAAGCTAATGCTGTTAGAGTTAACAAAGAAAGATTAAGGCTACAGCATGAACGAGAAACACAGAAAATTCACAAAGAGCTCGAATTAAAAATGCTTCTAGAAAAGGAGAAATTGCAAAGAGAATTTGAGTTAGAAAATAAGAGACTAGAATTCGAAAGGGAGAAATTAGCAGCTAAGGAGAGAATTAAATTAGCTGAAGCTAGTGCAGCTAGGACTCCCAGTGAAAATGCTAGAAATCCCAGTAATATTATTAGTGCAGAGTCTAGAGAGAAAATGGATATGACACGTCACATGCAACCATTTAAAGAAAATAGTGATGATATTTTGCTCTTTTTAACAACTTTCAACCGAATTTGTGAATGGTTGAACTTTCCAGAAGATACTTGGTCATTGAGGTTATTGTCTTTATTGAGTGGCACAGCTAGAGAAGTTGTAACTAGACAACCTAATGTAGACTTTAATGATTTTAACAAGGTGAAGCAGCAACTCTTACAAAGGTTTCAGCTTACATCTGAGTCTCTTCATACCAAATTTCGAAATGCAAGTAAATCTCACAAGCAATCTTATAGTGATTTTGCTTACATGATCCAAACATATTACTCAGAGTGGATTAGAACAGCAAAGTGTGGTATGGATTTCAATAAGCTGGTTCAGCTTATGCTAATTGAACAGTTTTTAGAAAAAGTACCAAATGAGTTAAAACTGTGGTTAGTGGATAAAGGGGATTTAGAAAACCTAGTACAGGTTGCTACTTTAGCTGATGAATGGATGGCTAGGCAGCAGAGTGGTACCCAAAATAACCATAGTAGTGAAGGGAATACAGTGCAGAATAGTGACCAAAATTCCAAGGGAAATGGGAATAGGCCTTACTACAAGAAATTTAACTATTACAAGGGCAATAATGGTAATAGTGGTAACAGTAACACAAATCCAGGGTCAAACAATGGAACAGTGGGCCATGGGCAGGCAAATAATGCTAATAGTGGTAATGGAAATGTGGAAAGAAATGGGAATGGACAGCAGAATGCTAAAAATGCAAATGCGTCAAGTAATGGGTAAAGTGCAAATGGGGATGGAGGTCAACATGGTTTTAGAAATACAAATGGTAATTCAAAGTAGTTTGAGGCTAAACGATCGTGTTTTGAGTGTGGTGATTCTTCTCATCTCGTCAAAAATTGCCCAAGTAAACGTAGTACAGCTTCTGTAAATTTATGCATGACCCATGGTAAACATACATTTACTGAATTGGACCATAACATAATAGCAGGTTATGATTTGGAAGGTAGACAGTTAAGAGTTTTGAGAGACACTGGTGCAACACTAGCAAATTGGTAGATCCAGCAAATCTAACGGGGGAATTCATTCAGTTGAGTACAGTATTATTCCCCACTCCAGCAGAATTACCAGTAGCAGTTATGGAGATAGGATCCCCATGTGGTAAAGTAAAAGTTAGGGCAGCAGTTTCACCCTATTTTCCAGGAAATTTTGATTGTATTTTAACTGACAAAACAATTCATGACATTCAGAACATAAATGATGAGGAGCAGTCAGAATTGTGTAATGTTATTACTAGGGCACAGGCCAAACAACTTCATGAAGGTAGGCTAAGGGAAGAGGGTAAAATGGAAGGTACAAAACATGAGCTTGAAAATGTGGCTAGGGGGACACAGAAAAGCAGCAGTAGGCTAGCAGATTTTTCTGAAGTTAACGTTAAAGTAAAATCTGTAGGTAGGGATCCAGATTTAACTAAGCCAGGGGCCAAAGCCAAAGTAAATGTACATGGTGCAGCTAAGATTAGCAGTGTGCTATCACACTTGACTGAAGATTATACCAGTTTAGTTAGGACATCCACAGTGGAGTTAATTGAAGCTCAGAAAAATGATGAGAGCTTAGAAGAATGTTGGAAGGCAGTTCTGGGGAGTAAAAATCCTTCAACAGAATTTTTTATAAGGAAAGGAATATTGTACAGACAGTGGGAACAGCGCAATACGGACTGTGTTTTTGAAGAGATGGTTATACCACTTAAGTACAGAACTCAGATAATTGTTGTGGCTCATTCAAATGGGTGGTCGGGACACCTAGATAAAAAGAAAACTTTGGCAAGAATTCAGCAGCACTTTTACTGGCCTGGGATGTGTAAACAAGTTGAACAGGTGGTCAAACAATGTGATCCATGTCAGCGCATAGGCAAAACTCGTGTTGTAACTAAAGTGCCATTGGTAAAGGTTCCCATAATATGTACACCATTCAAACGCTTAATAATTGATGTGGTAGGACCAATGAAACCAACACAGCAAGGGTTCAGGTATATTCTAACAATGTTATGCCAGGCAACAAAATTTCCAGAAGCAGTAGCTTTAAAGGTAGCTAACTCTGAAACAATTGTCGATGAAATTTTAAAAGTTTTTTATCGAATAGGATTTTCGGTAATGATCCAGTCGGACCAAGGCAGCATTTTTGTTTTACAACTGACAACTTATTTAATAGAGAAATGTGGGATTGAGATTGGGCATAGTTCTCCTCATAGGCCTCAGTCAAACTCTGTGGAACGAGTTCACAGGAATTTAAAAGACATTTTAAAGGCTTTGTGTTTAGAAAATCCAAATGATTGGGAGCAGTGTTTGCGAGCAGTATGCTTTGCTATTCGTAGTTCAGTGCATGAAACCACAAATTTCACACCGTCGGAACTACTGTAAGGTAGCAACATTAGGGGACCATTGCAGTTACTTAAAAGGATAGGTGGGAGGATGAAGATGTAAATGTTACAGTAGTTGAACATGTGTATAACTTGCTAAATAGGTTTCAAAACAGTAGGGCCTTAGCGGAAGAGGCAACACTTAAAGCTCAAACCAAAGCAAAAAAGTATTATAAAAGGGTCCGTGATAGGCAGTATAAGGAGGGAGATGAGGTATTAGTACTCAAAACTGACAGGAAACACAAACTTGAGGTATTCTGGAAAGGGCCATTTACGATAGTAAAAAAGCTGGGAGAAGTAAATTACCAAATAGCTTTAAATACAGCCAAAACTAAATTAGCAATTTATCAGGTGAATATGCTAAAGCCTTACTTCCATGCAATTGACACAGTAAATGTCATATAAGCACCTGAAGAAATTGAGGAAACCCCAATCTGGGAAGGGAAAACTCCTGAGTATTTGAGTCCAGAAGAAGTCATTAGCATGGCTAAAAGCTTAGGTACCATGACCCCATAAATGATTGAGGAACTAACACAAGTATTTAGTCAAGTACCAAGGGTATTCTCTTTAACTCCAGGGAGAACAAACTTAATGGAATTTGATTTAGAGTTAACAGGTGAACCAATTAAACAGGCAACATTGCACCGTTACTCACCAAGACAAAAACAACTCATTGAAGTAGAGTTAGATGGAATGTTAAAGTTAGGGTTAGTAGGCTATTACCAACATTACTTACCTAACTTTGCTCAGCTTGCTAGTTCTTTGACAGACAAATTCAAAGCATCCAAGCCTGCAAAGGTAGATTGGGATGATGCGTGTGAACACGCGTTTCAGGCTCTTAAGGCCGCAATCACTAAGAAACCGGTATTACATGCGCACCGGATTATTCTAAGAGATTTTTGATTCAAACGGACGCGAGTGACCGAGGTATGGGAGCGATTTTGTGCCAGGAAGACAATGACGGCAATGAGCATCCAGTCTTGTTTCTTTCAAGGAAATTTTATCCACGAGAGCTTGCTTACAGTACAATTGAGAAAGAATGTTGCTGTGTGGTGTGGGCGATCCATAAACTCAGACTCAAGATTTTGGCTCAAGATTTTAGGCTCATTGTAGGCTCAAGATTTTTAATTTTAACTGATCACAATCCTCTTGTATGGTTAAGGAATCAAGGAACAAAAAAAATGGTAGGCTACTCCGTTGGTTGCTAGCACTCCAGGATTATGAATTTGATATGTCATAAAGCTGGGAAGAAAAATTCCAATGCTGATACTCTAAGCCGACATTTTGTGTAAGGGGAAAGAGTACAAAAAAAAAAAAAGCAAAGCCACTGTATTGCAACTGATGTGTGTGCATCCTAATTCCTAAATTGACTTGTGCTTTCATGATTTTCCCATTGGACTTGTGCTTTCCAGACTTTTTTCCCAAAAAAGTTCTTGAAGTATGGGGGTGTAACGGACATTGGCTCACCCTCGTACCTACTTGTGTGCTGTTGTGTTGTGGTTGACTTTTGTTGGCGCCAAAATCGTTGTGTAACAGCAAGGACTTTTAGGTTTTGCGCCAAAACCATGAGCGAACGTGCAGGAGAACGTGGCCAAGTATTGTTGGCCACGATTGGTGAAGGCTTTGTAACCAAGAACTGGATTGGTTAACGAAGTCACGAGCTGATTGGTTGTCCGGTGGAGCTCTGGACCCGACCGGAGCATATAAAAGTCAAGAGCTTCAATGCCCGGTGTTCGATTTCTCGTTGATTCTTGTGTTGAGAATGTACAAATTAATGTAACCCAAATCTTGTCAAGATTATTCCGCATTAAATAAGGTTTAACTACTTCAAGTTTGGCTTCTACACTGAACACACGTTACAGTGCTTAGTGCTCCACCACCACGTGGCGTCCCTGTTAACATCTCAGCAGGCATTGCCACTAAGCCCACACTTTTGCGTGGCGAACTATCCCTGCGAAAGCAGGGATGGTGGAAGGGTTTACCTAAAAATTAGTTTTATCTTGACTGTTACTTCTTTGCCTTGGTTTTAACCAGTTCTGTCACTTCAACCGAACGCCCTTAGTGGACGTTGCATTCTTTCCTCACTTTGACGTCCTACATCGTTGCTATGAGAATGAAGTTCCCAGTGTGATCCTGATTTTGTGCAGAAGCATTTGAAGAATGTTTTTCTCCTACTTAGAGAGTTCGTCTGCCAGCACATTTAAATTGTTGGCTATATATCTGGGTTGCAGTGTGACGCCTATCTCCTGACAAACTATGAACAGCTCCGTCACCTCTTCCATCGAAGAAAAAGACCACACTTCACCTCCTCTCTTGATGTAAGCCACCATCACTCCCACGATTTTGCGCTGCAGGATTGGGGACCACTTATTCAACGCCCGTAACGCCAACACATTTATGTGTAAGTGCTTCATTTCCTCTGACCAAACTCCTGATGCATGCCTTGACTCCAGGAGTGCACTCCACCCCACATTCAATGCATCGGTGAAAAGAAGCATTTCTGGCACAGGAGGTTGATTAGTGCTCCCACTCCCAGATTGCAATGTTCCAGTTACCAGTCCAAATCTTCAAGATGTAAGTTATCTAGTGAGAGAGTTTTCCTAGGAGTTTCGTTCTGTCCAGATCTACTTATGCACCAAAGAAGCGGCCATGTCTACCAGGCCCGCAAGGGCCCCAGATTTGCCATCGTGTCTATCTTCCCCATCATCTTGCTTTGTTTTTACGTGGCCACAACTTTCTGGTGTTTCAGTTGTAGCCAAGATTCTACTAAGCTCTCACTGCCAATGGTTTGACTAGAAAAAGCACCATATAGAATTTGGTGCCTAAGAAGACACTTGACTTGGGGTCAATCTCGACTTCTTTTTGTTTACTCCCCAATCCTAGACTCAAGAACAGACATCTTCCCAAATTGTACCGCTATCTTCCTGATGCTGCTGGCAGTGAGCACAAATCCGAAGCTGAAGTAAGTGCCCCAGAACTAGGAGGCGTACCGATGTGATAACGTGGTGGTGGTGCATAGGCAGAAGAGAAGCACTTCGAAATGGTAGGATAACCTGTACACGATGAATCTTAAGAAAAATGGAACACAGACGGTGAAAGGAACATGCAGGTATGCACTTTCTAGGTCTGTCGATGCCGTGAAATCCCCACTGCGGAGCGAATCCCTGATAGATGAAAAATGTTTGAACTGCTTGTTTAGTGCTTGTTTAGCAGAAGTTGGTTCAGATGATGCAGGTTGAAAATGAGTCTCGTTCGATCTATTCTTCTATGGAATCACTCTTACTGGATTGTAAAATCCTAGGGTGCCGGATGGCGAAAAATGGATAGCAGCTTTTTCCAGTAAATTAATGATTTCCACGCTCAGTAACAGGTCCTCCTTCTGCCCATGTATCCACACAGGTGGATGATTTTAAAGTGTCGGGTAACTAATGAAATTGTAAATGTAAAGCCCGAGCACACGACGGAATGAACAAACCGGTCTGTCGTCAGTATCTCCCAGGTTTTCATGCTGGGGGCAAATCTTGCCCCCCACCTGTCGGTGAACAGGAGCAGGTTACTCTAGAGCAGAGGCAGGATATGGGGAGTGGTCTACCGTTTCCTCTGCCCCCAAATCCTCTTCGTGGTTGGGACCTCAATGACCAAAGGAAATTGTGCTGCAGCGTTGATCATCTTTCCCTGTGTGTCAGGTCGAATGGCGTACACTTCCTGCAGACCGGGTGCCAATCACCTGGTGTTCTGCGATGATTGATGCACTTGATTTCCTCCGAAGTTGACATTTCCTAAAATTACTGAAGTACGACAATAACCCTAAACTATTTGAGCAGTAAGAACACATCCAACAAAGACCGTACCCAAACGAAACGGTGATGTGGAGAATTATTGGCAGAATAACAATGCTGGAGAGCTTGTTAAAAGCACCTTTTTCTTTGATTATTGGATAAATGAGAATTATTTAAAAGAAATAAGCCTAAATTTAAAGGTAATATTTTGAGGAAAGTGAATGATCATTAAAAGAAAAATATTTTGGAGTTACCATTCCCCACCCCGAAAGGTAACAATTTAATGTTCAAGAGATAATCTGCTTAATTTTACACTTCTGCCACAAAACTAAGGTTAAAAAAATTTAAATCATTGGGCTGATGCTGACAAAGTGTACACCGTACAATGATCTCTGATGCTATACGGAGTGTAACGGACATTGGCTCACCCTCGTACCTACCTGTGTGCTGTTGTGTTGTGCTTGACTCTTGTTGGCGCCAAAATCACTTGTGCAACGGCAAGGACTTTCAGGTTTTGCGCCAAAACCACGAGCGGACGTGCAGGAGAACGTGGCCAAGTATTGTTGGCCACGATTGGTGAACACTTTGTAACCATGAACTGGATTGGTTAACGAACTCACGAGCCGATTGGTTGTCCGGTGGAGCTCTGGATCCGACCGGAGCATATATAAGTCAAGGGCGTCAAAGCCCGGTGTTCTATTCCCGTTGATTCTTGTGTTGAGAAAGAAAGTAATAATGTAACCCAAATCTTGTCATGATTATTCCGCATTAAATAAGGTTTAACTACTTCAAGTTTGGCTTCTACATTGAACACACGTTACAGGAGGCATTTCAGGGAAGTTACACTGTCCGCTCCATTCAGAGCTGCAAAAATTTCGGATACAGCATGGAATACTGGACAGTGAGTTAAACCTCTTTGTCGTAGGATAGTACTGAAACTTGAAATTTTATTTACAGTTACAGAAGGGGGCGGGCGGGGGGGGGGGGGGGAGGGCAATAATACACTGACCATGCTGAGTCTGTACAGCATTCATTTGCAAAATTGTTGCCGGCCATTTCCCACTTGAGTTACAGTAAATGCTTGGAGGTCTTAGGGGTGGAGACACTTGAAGGCTCAAGAGTAATTTGGCTGTTACATACTCTGTGTTGCATTATCACTATGGTCCTTTCTTTTCTGTCTGTGGTGGCGGAATCACCAAAGGAATCCACTTAAACTTGTGGCACTTCCGTTTTCAGGTAATTGCAAAAAGTTCTTTTTCTCGTTCCATGTGGTAAATGCTTGGAATAATTTACCGACAGAGGCTGTTATGGCTACTCCTTGCTATCTTCAAAAAGAAACTAGCTAACCAGATACCAAGTCTGACGTGGTAAATTAGATGTACCTTAATGTTTTACAAAGTTAATTTTATAGCATGGTGTCAGTGACTTACTCTGCCCTTCCATAGCCAGTTGCACTTTATCGGCAACAATCATATTATTTATTCAACTGCACTATTGAAACTGTATGGCAAACGATATTGCCGCAAACCAACACTGTGCTGATCAGTTACCTTGATCCAGACGATGTGTGGCGCAATATACGGTGGTTGCGGTGACAGATTACATCCTTCATGTGCAGCCAAAGGGCTGACAGCTGGACGGTCTTCAGAAAACATGCCCAACTTCTGGTCAATGCTTAATTGCCAAGCAGATGCCATTTCTTGAAGAAACTGGGGGAAAAAAAGGCAACAGCTTCAAAATTGGAAATAAGCTGAATTCACAGAATGCGTCTATCCGTCCCCATTAATGGTACATGGCAATTTCAAATCAGTCAACATTTAGCAATAATGAGAATTTTAGCAGTGGGACCTAGAACACATAAAAATTAAGATCCCCACAAACGCTTGAAACCATGTTTAATTCTGCCTGGCGTTATCTAAGCCGCACCCTTAATTCAGTACCCATCAAACATCGGGAGTATGTAATTTTTTTATTAAATAGATTTGTTCAACTTACTGGTAATTCTAAATCGGGCCTCGCAGCTAACAGCCATTCCCAACATGCAACAGCAGTTTCCATTACATCCTCTGTAAACAATTCTACTTGTGACCAGCAGAGGGCATGCAGCAAAGGACGGTCCGTACCTACAACCAAAAACAGTATGTCGTAAAATAACGTCAACACAATTACTTTATTATTCACCAAGAACACTAACTAAAGGCTCTAACCTTCTGTGGCAAGGAGAAGTGCACAAACACGGAACAACGCCATTTCGTGAGCAGCAGTATCTGCAATACGAAGTTTGTTTAATTAGCTACCACCACCTCAACTAAACATATCAAATAAACTAATTTTATAGTAGTATAAACTGGTCTTTGTTTGGTTAACATATTGCCTCCAATACCACAAGCATTTTTCATGGGAAACCGTGTTTAACCACTTTAACTAAAACGTTTGCTGCTGTCATTTCCCAGGTGGAGCCATTCGCGGCTCGGCTGCACCTGTTTCCTATTCATTCTTAATTTTAGCTTTGGACTGGTCCCTTCCCCCAGCAGAATCAAGGCTGATGTGGAGTGTAACGCAGTGAAGCGTACGCCCTCGGTTTTCAGGGGACAGTCACGTGGTTAGGTACGAACAAGCAGGGAGATCAGGCTGGGTAGGTATTTGGTATGGGAGTTGTATATTAACAAAACAAAAAGGAAGAATTAATAACTACTAAAATTAGGTTATTAATAGAGAGCACAATTTTATTCTTCTTTGCTTACTTTGTTCTAAGCATGTTTGATGGAGGTCAACACAGAGTTGTTTTCGTAATTTAGCCTTCAGTTCAGGAGTTGAAGCGGTATGAAGCAAGCCAGCAACCTGTAAAAAAAATATAGTAACAAACCATTTAGAGCAAAAAACAAACCAGTTGCTGGTAATAGTGGAAGAAGTGTTAACCATTATTTAACTAGTTCTCTACACCATAAATTATGTATTAAATACACGATTTACATCAGACAATGATTTTCCGTGGCCATCAATCACAACATTCCCCAGGAACATGATGGTCATTTTCTGCAGCGAATTAAAAAAGGATATGTTAAGGAGAAAAAAGTTAATTTTGGTGTCAGATCAGTCGCTTTACTGCTGAAAAAGTGTAGCAGCTTGCTCACAACAAGCTGTTTGCATCTCAACAATCTAGAATTCCATACAAATTTAAATTTATGCCTACATCTGCTACTATGAATACCTAATTGTTGAAAAAAGCCAAAAATAACACAAAAGCTGTTAAAATCTGCGAGTATTTGGGATTTCCGCAAAAATTTCAACTTTCCATGATTTTCGCGATTTTTAACATGGTCCTACATGTGGTAAGGTTGGCACAACACCAAGAAATTTCAAGCTAAAACAATTACTGTTAATTCCGCGATTTTTTAAAATCGAGGAATAGTGGAAAATCATTGTCCCTGCATGAAGCTAAAGCCCACCCCCATTAGCAGTGTCAAAATCGGGAAATAATAGAGGTAAAGCCCAATCTTAAATTGTTCTTTTTCAGCAGAAAAATTAACTAAAAACAACACACATTTAACAAAATCAAATTTTTTCCCACTTAAGTCTTGGTCTTTCAGCTGCAACATTCGAAGACTTGTAACAAATCAACTTTTAGCTAACGCGCGTCACGATTATTATCCCCCGGGCAAGTTGCGCACATGTTTTTCGGAAGTCAGTGTTTAGGTTGGCATCATTTTCTGCCCATGAGTGAGTGATCCACGCCATCTTCCGAATTCATACTGTCCTAGACAGAAAAGGACACCAACTGCCGAAAAATGGCTACCAAACTTGCACAGGCATTAAGGATCGTCAATCACATTGGATACGAAGGTTTATGTAGTTAGAAATTAGTTTTAACTGTGATCTATGTTAGATTTTGGAGGAGTGACGATCAAAACACTAAATTTGTGAACAAATGGGAATAAAGGCATTTTTTTTGCGAAAATTGAATCCTGATCACGTACGTGAATGATTGTATAATCTCGACATTTTCCGTGATGGAATAAACACGCTCCCTGGACAGAAGCAAGGTTAGGAAAAAGATTAACGAAGTACACGAAATTTACGCACCGTTTCAAAAACGGAAAGATACATACCTATCTCTCTGCAAATTTTTGACAGTGCTTCATCTACTGGAGATGTAAAGGCGCAGCCGACTGTCTTCTTCAGGCAGTTGTACACTTCCTACACTCATTTCTTGTCGCTACCTCATATGTGTTGTTCGAAAGTAGGCAACTTTTGATCAATGGCCAACTTTTAAACAACATACGCCAGGTAGAAACAATAAAAAATAGTGGAGGAAATGTACTGTCTGAAGAAGACAGTTGGCTGTGACATTACATTTCTAGCAGATTATGGACTATCGGAAATTTGCAGAGTATGCAATATTTGAAATTGTGCGTAATTTTCGTGTACTTCTTTAGCATGTCTCGTGACTTTCAAAGTAAACCACTAGACGTTTTTACGAATGTTTTTACTAGACGGTTTTACCAATTTAAGGCCCATACCTGATTTTTTTTTTACCAAATTAACACTTTGGATTCTAAAAACGTACTGCGTTTTTATTAATTGTTATGAGTGCTTAAGAAAGCACTAGTACGTTTCTCACTTTTGATTTACTATACAAAACTGTGGCGAGCAACACGTGCTCCGTTACTTAACCAGGCTCATTGCTGGTCATATTTCACTTTTCAATTGCTAGATGGCAGAACCATGCAGTAGAATTTCTCTTTATCGGGTTCTAACTGGAGCATCTTTTTGCATGAAAGCAACAACGCATCTGGTGTCAGCAATGATTCTATGGCTTCAACTACAGATGGCATTGCAGGGTCTTGTAAACAATGGTCACGACGTGTCACAGGTATTTGATGAATTTGTAAACGATTCTGGCTTGAAAGTTGATTACGAAAATTTTAACTAGTGAAAATTAGTTTTTACTTACCTAAAATACTTACCTTCAGTAATATTGCTAAAACCACCTTTTTACGCTATTTACTGCTCGCTTATGAACTAAAAACCCTATTTTTTATGTTCTCCCTAAGCTTTTCTCCACTGCCGCCAGGTGGCGCTGCACGTCCTTACCGACGTCAGCACCCCCACCAGTCCAACCGCATCACTTTCACGGGCACTCCGGTTCAGTGATTGCGGGGAGGCGGGCGGGTCC
>JAHWFP010017402.1:0-63522 GCA_023313725.1 Lithobius niger | reverse complement strand
GACCGCGCCCCAAATGGGGATAAGGCAGTGGTGGTCCTAGTTGAAAAGAGCACCTAACTTCGAAAAAAGCTGAAGTCTTACTTTTTTGTGGCGAATCAGCCCCCAATGCATAAATACCGACCGCGCCCCAAATTGGGATAAGGCAGTGGTGGTCCTAGTTGAAAAATGCACCTAACTTCGAAAAAAGCTGGAGTCTTATTTTTTTGTGGCGAATCAGCCCCTAATGCGTAAATACCGACCGCGCCCCAAATTGGGATAAGGCAGTGGTGGTCCTAGTTGAAAAAAGCACCTAACTTCGAAAAAAGTTGGAGTCTTACTTTATTGTGGCGAATCAGCCCCCAATGCATAAATACCGACCGCGCCTCAAATTGGGATAAGGCAGTAGTGGTAGTTGAAAAATGCACCTAACTTCGAAAAAAGCTGGAGTCTTACTTTACTGTGGACAGATACTTATGAATATTCCCCTCAATAATATATACTTCTGTGGTGGCAATATGGTATGTGTCACTTTCCTGTACGTACTGTGTGGCAACTAGGTGGGTTTGGTCTGTCCTTTGAAATTGTTGGTTAGATAGTGTTGTTTGCATATTTTTTATTTTATTTTAACTTTTTACTTCGATAAGGAAAACCAAGTTCCCCAAAAATTCAGTTTGTGGTTATTGTGTTTGTGGGTTCAAGTCGTCGCCTTGTGTTGTTTTACTGCCTTTCCGTCTACTGCTCTTGCTGTGATTAACATGTTGCTTAATTTTGGTATTACCTGACTAATTTGCCGCCAAACTCATCTGTGTGATCTTAGGTCATTTTCCTTTTGTTGACTGATGTCATACGCCCAATAGCTAAGGACAGGCATCTGCAGGAATTTTCATGACTTGTGTTTTGGATGATTAAATCACCTTATCTTGTGCCTCCTCTTCCATTTGCTGAGTGTTTGTATCCGAGTGAGAAAATTCGTATTAACGGGAATTTACACGTTAGTTTTTTTACTGTTTGTCGTTTCAGAGAGCTTCAACAGGGATTTAGTTTGAGTAAAAAAAAAAAATAAAATAAAATAAAGAGGAAGAAAATCGGTAGTGGCATTCGTATTTTCACGGTAAAGTGAAAATCGTTTATTTTGTTTGATTGGTTGTTTGAGATTTAAACGTCAAGAGTTGTTAGTGTTGGCTAATATAAGGTCGGTTGAGCGCTGGCTTTTTAGCCATTTGTTTCTCGTGAGAAACGAGGCCTGATGGACACTTGGGTCCACGAATTCGTTGGATTTGGTCCAAGAGAATAAGTCCATTCTCAATGAGCTTCTCGATCACAACAGCGGTGATATACTGACCAATGGGCGGTGGAAGAGGAGCTCGCCGCTTGTGCCGAGGATTTCCGCAGCTTAAACCCCCCAAGCTGAAAGAGAAGACTGGAGACAGTCGCATCAATTTTGGTATACAACGTGTAGGCTACTCATCGTTCCCTTTTTCGATTTTTTCCAGCCACCCTAATAAATTGGGGAATTTATAAAGTCAGTTTCGCATGGAAGGAAGCCGGACCAACAGAACAACAATCCCCCTTTTTTTTCAAAGATGGCGTGCAAAGAGATTCTTTCAAAATGAAACATAACAAATCGACACAAATATGATGAAACGGGATTGGTGAAACCGTTGTTAGGCAAACACACTTTTCAGGAATGGTAATATGGTGAACAAGTTTCATCGCTTGAATTAGATTTCGTAACCAACCCGTAACTTACCAATTTTTCATTTTGTTCTGGCACCGCAAATTTTACTGAGGAATTCGAATTTTTCTGACATTATTGAGAATTATTCGGAACTAAATTCTGGGTCATCCGATTACATGAACCTGCAGTACCTTTGTTTATTACAATCCGTTTTTGTTTTTTGTTTTTTTTTTTTGCACCTTGATCACAGAATCTTAATTATGTTTATTCAACTGTTAGGAAGACGCACAGCAAAGAAACGACTTGGCTGACAAACATTCTGAATGAACCAAAACAGAGAGAAAGTTAATTTATTACGATGTATGAGAATCAAGAAACTGTTGCTGTAAAACCAAAATACAACATTATATTCTTTACTTTAATGAAACGTACAATTTTCTGGAAGTAATATAGTGTGCTGCAACATCCACGTCACTGCTGTTTTAGTGTCGGCACATCATTAGTAGAACGACTGTTCACTGAGATGACGTAACCCGACCCGAATTCGATCTAGTTAACTCCGGAACACTACTCAGATTTCCCTAACATCTACGTAAGTCATAGCGAAGGCCCTAGTAATAAAGACTTCTCGAAACTGCTCTGATGGTTGTATAGTCTTAGCCAGAACTCCATTGTGAAGAAAGTGGTACTGAGGGCTTTAGGAATGGGGAGTTAATAATTAAATCAATTGTATTTGTAAATTATACAGGATACTAGCATACCCAGCTTCTCCCGGGGATTTGTTTGACCCGTGGTTGTTTCCCATTATTTGCTCGGTGCTGCCTTTCCGTCAATCGTTTCCCTCCGCAAAGCAATGTCATAATCAAATAGTGGCTCTAACATAAGAACTGCCCCACCAACGGGCATTTCCCGTTCAGGCCCCTCCCCACTCCCAGTAGCGTGCGAAAAATAACTGTCCTTCGTACATGACGTCATTTCAGACATGCCTTTGCGATGACCGCGCAGAGCAAATTGTTAGTCTAGGCAACAATGTGGTAATTTCAACTTCTTTTCAGGGCAACAACGTCCCAGTTTCAACTTCAAGCCAAAGAATTGACACACTCGCACGTTTTAATTGTTCCCCTTCCGGGGGTCGTTGCGGTTGCTTCATTTCTGCTATGAGACTCTGGTTTATAATGTAAGATAAAGGAAACACAATAGCCAAAGCAGTGTTCTACAATTTGTTCCACATTATGTTTGCAGAAAACTGACTGTATGATGCCTTGTTCCCTTGCGCTACGAGTGCAAAAACATGTGGATATCACACTTGTAGACTGTACACATTTACTGTTTGAGTCTACGAGTGGGATATTTACATGTATTTGCACTCGTAGTGGACGGAAACATGGCATCATACAGTCAGTTTCCTGAAAACATAATGTGGAACAAACTATAGAGTTCGATGTAACGAATGTACGGTGTGAATCGACCAAATATTTCTTCACACCCTTAAAAAAGTATTGCAGCGAAATCCATAAAATATTTTACCATCAATGTTTGTGTTATGTATTATATATGGGTTTCATCTGCATCGAACAGGATGGTGTAGTTATAAGCAGAGCACAGTTTATAGTCTTATTACTCGTAATGTTTAAACATTCGAGTATTAATATTTCAATAGATTATATTGTATCCGGAAACGTAGTGGTTTATAATCGTATCTGCTCCAAATGGTTATGAATTACCAAATTACCGGATGCAGTTGGTAATTAATTAATAATATGAAGTAGCGTTGTAGATCGGAAATTGTTAACCCCGCTGTTCAGAATTGTGGAAAACAAAATCATTAATAAGCATATGTAATCGGCATACATTTCATTACGCAACTTTAAAATCTGCACCCCGTTAAATCCCTCGTTAGCTAAGTGCGAAACAAAATTTGAAGCAGGTTATTTCACCCATCCTTTCATGTATGACGACGATTTTGACCATTGTTTATAACGTTGCAGTTTATTATATGGCCACGTTTTCCGTAATCATCTGAATGTTTGAATTTGTTTACAGGGTATCGTTTTTTTTTAACTCTATAAGGGTTTACTCTGACAAAGTAAGTTAAAAACCATGACGATAACAGATATGAATAGTAACGCTAGTTATGAAAGGAGGTAACACTGCTACTTTGGTCATCGTGGCTGAGCGGTGAGAGAGCTCACCCTGGTTGCTGGAGGATTGCGGATCTGGTCGAATCCCTGGAAAGGGGACCTTGACAAAGTCCCCACCAGGACTGCCGGCCAGGGTAGCGTGAGAGGCTACCATGCTCCTTCAGCGGCTATGGGATGTATTCTGGCTAATTCAGGACAATCTTTCGGCCCCGACGATGATCGGAGGTTTTCCGGGTCGAATCCCCGGGCTGGCACCTCCCTTTACCAGATTTCTTCTTCTCCCAAAATAATCTGGTAATGTTCAAAATTGAGCCGGTTCAGCCATACTAGCATTAATTGCTTCGGCTGACGTAAGGCTCGTCAAAATTTAAAAAAAAAAAAAAAAACTTTTACTCCTTCAAACTTAGACGTGTAGGAAATTTCGGCCAAGCACAATAGTTTGTTGTAAGTAGATTATTACTTGGTTTGCGGGCAGGAACTATCCTAAGGTAAAAAATGTAACTTTCGGTTTAATAGTAACTGAAACCGAAAGTAAATAGTAGAAATTATCTGTGGTTAGTCAAGATGAAGTATGGTAGCGGTTTCTCGCCTTTTCCCATATACAACGTGATTCTCTTAACTTCCAATCAATCCTGGTTTTTGCTTTGGTCGTTGCCAGTAATTAGTATAATCAGAATGGTTATATTATGACAAAGGAGGTGAACGACAATTGATTATCTTTGCCAATTTCAGGGTTTGCTAAAGACAGTTTTATACTGCACGCAACAAGAGATGAGAATGTGCAAAAAAACTCTAAAGGTTCTCATAAGAAGAATGAAGGAAAACTACGCATGTTTTGGAAAGCTTTTCACGGATGATATAATTAGTTTCAAATTGCACAAATCGACATGGTGTCTATAGATAGGCTAATTTCACTAAACATGAGATTTCATATCTTCTTCACTGTTATTGCCTTTGTAGTCATGCAATATTAAAGTTAATTGGAATAGTCAATTGGCCCTATTGTAGTCAGTATTATACTTAACTCAGTTTATGCCATACAGCTGAGAGTATGATTTTTGAAGAACACGCCTTCAAGAAAATGGCTGTACGTCGTTATTTACTTCTATGCCACTTGCTATATCTCCAACAGACAGAGAATTATTAAGCCCTTCTCCGGACTAACGTTCCAGACCCTTTGTTTCGAAAGCGACGAGAATCGCTGTAAAACTCCATGCTTGATTTTTTGCTACATTATCATTAGGCCGTCAAGGATCCTTGAACTATTTGTGCTTTGATACACTGCACTTAACAATGTCAAGAATATGATTTGGACTTAGTAAGACGTCACTATTTTTCCAAAGCTTTAACATTTTCCATTAATGTTTGTTAGTTTTTTTCTTTACACTATTATTCATTTCAAATTATACTCAAATTCATCGTATTATACTCAAACTTATGCTTGTACAGATGAAACGATAAAGCATGAAATAAAAAATAATTCACATTCTTATTTGTTTTATTTTTACCATTTTAAGTCAAGCTTATTTCTCTGTCAGCGATTCATTGGTCTTTTTGCCTGAGACTTATTCTGTATGTGTCATTATATCCACAACCAACGATTTATATTTATTAGACCATTTATACACCGAGGTTGTTTATTAAGAGGAGCAACAAACCCAGGAATTCGAACTGATAAGAATCCAGTCAAGGTAAGGGATGAGATATTGTCCTGATGGCTGCTTCGTACAAACTAACGTTAATCGAGGGAACGAGCTAATTTCGTATAAATCTAATACACACTACCAGAATGATCTTAAAACCGAGCGCACAATACCAATATGGTAACTCTAGCTGTGCACATGTCGCAAATCTTGTACTTGCATGTTTGCTGGGGCCAATGGCCAATCTTAAGAGTCATATGTGGCTAATCTTCAATAGGGTACAATATCTATGTCTTATAATTTAATTTCCGGTTTCTGCCTCTAGAACCTTCTAGAGACTTCCATTTCCCATAACACCCTTGTTATTTCGCGGTTGTTAGGGGTGACCAAATCAACGGGGCCTGCATGCAAAACCAGAAAGCCTTCGGGCCAGCCAACTGGCTGGTCCTCTTCGACCCCTGCTAGTTAAGGGGATTTCCTGGTTAAGGGGGATCTCCTGGTTAAGGGGATTTTGGTAGTTAGGCCTTTAGAAGGCTCAATTTTGGTTAGGCCCCTTTAGCCTAAACGTCCCCCAACCGAAACGAGCCTACTTTCCCAACCCTAACTTAAGCCCAAAGTTCCCCAGCTTTAAAAGTTGCGTCAGTTTAATTTGCTAGCTCTCCCAATTTGTTATTCTTCGTCAGCACAATCAGAACTGTAGGGGACACCCTCCGGGCCGCCCACCGTCCTATAGGCTCTATCACCAGGACTGCCAGAAACTCACTGCCGGAAAATATGAAAAATCAAACTCCGGGTGTGCGTGTATGCTTTCCTATCCCTGTGTGATCAACACACGATGAGCACAATATACATATTCTCGATGAACCAAATTGATTAATAAACATAACAGATCCAGCAGCTGCTACAGAAGCTTGGTTAGTGCCAGTCTTACCCTTCTATGCACGTCAGTTCGTACAGGGGATTTTCGGGGTCCCCTTCCTAGTCCACCACCACTCAGATGATCACTAGTAGAGAGCAGCACGTCATGTATCCTTACGAAATTCGTTTGGTACCGTTCTTTTTACCGTTCCTGAGAGGACACTTTGACAACCAAGCGTTTGAAACGTTTAGAAGAGCAACTAAATTTTTCTGCTTAAAGTTTTGTTACACTCACGCAATGAAAACATTTTCTGACACATTTCAGAAGGAGTGTTTTGATTGCATGGAATGCTACTGCCATCACTCTGGGACTTTACTGTTTGCTTTTATAGCCATGAGGAAGACTTTCGCACACTTCAGAAGATATCTTGTGTATAGCTAAAAACTCACAAACATTGTTCCAGTACGTACAAAATGTGACTAGAATCTCAGAACACAGCATGACCTTGAGCAGTTCTAGACATGCAGGCCCTGAAAGCGGTTCAACCACGTGTTGTTAGTTTTAAGAGCATCGCACTCTGGATCAATAAACTGGCATCTTGGAAGTTTCTTCTCCGAGGGGCTTGCCTTCTCTCAGTATACGACTGGATGTTTGGTTGGTGCGGGGGTGGGGGGGGGGCTTCATTCACTAAGGTACATTTAAGCCGCTCCGCTTTTTCCAGACCTTCGCAGAAAGAAAACTGTTGCATTATTCAACACGTGTGCAGGCGGACTAAATGTGCTGGTCAGTGGTTTGTTGTGAACTCACCGCTGACTTATATTGCATCCGTTGAGGTATTAGGCAGACTATGGTTTGCAACCTATAGTCTAAAACGAGCACATAGAATAATTCACAACCTTGATTCATGTTTTTCATTTGCCATTCTGTTTTAGCGTGTTTCTCTGCCAGTGGTTCTGTTTTTCTTTCCGCCCGAGTGCTTTTCTGTGTATTTGAAACGACATCCTTTTCCAAGAAATAATTTAAGTGATTTCTGAAAAACAGCACTAAGTTAAAGATGATTATTTTTGAGGGGGGGGGGAGGGAGGAGAGAGTTTTGTTTGAGAATCACTTGCATACGACATATTTTAAGCCAGGATTACACAATGCGAGCGGGTAATGAATTTTTTTTAGGCTGTGGCAGGTCGAATTTAGGGGGTCGAAGGGCCGAATATGGTCCGCGGGCTGGGGGTTACCCATGCCTGCTTTAAATGATACAGATTAACTAGAAATGCAAACCGAAATCTAAAGTTTTACATTACTAATAACGTAATAAGTAATCTGCCTTGCACCTAGACTGCTTTGGATTCAAACTGGTGAACTATTTACCAAATCATTGACCAGTGGCTGTATGTCGTAGTAAAACATAGTAAAACAATTTATTTTTGGTGGGAGGGGGGGGGCAAATTTTACACCACATTCTATGTTCCCTGAGTACGACCACAGTATACAACTATAGTGTCCGCGGCCTATCTTGAGTTCTCCGCAGAACGAACACACATAACCGATTGTACGTTTTCAGTAGCAGAGGGCCTTGTTGATATCCAAGATGGTTACAAAAACAATGGCGGCCATCGATTAAAGCCACCCCATCCAGGAAGACGTAGCCGCTCACAAAATACTTGCAGGACTCAAGATACACCACGCACACAATATATAATTATTTTTTATGCTTTTGCATAACGTATGCTGCATGAGAAAGGTTTTGAAAAAATAGCAAATAAAGTATTCTAATTGTTATTACGCCTTTGGCTCGATCATGGGGAGGGAGAGGGTTGATCCTACACCCCCCCCCCCCCCCACCGGTTATTTATGTGCGTCATTCGTCCACTAGATTGGTCTCTAACATTAAAGATGCGTTGATAGTTATTTATATTTATTTATTTTTAACAGTTATTTAGCGACGGACTGGTTTGCCGCACCAATTACGCCCTTCAAGTCAAGGTGAGTGTGTAAATTGTGGCTTGGTCGTCGGAGCTAATCGGTAGCAGTGCTCAGATTATTTGTCTGAAGTTTAGCTGATCGGTGACTGAAAAGGGAACCCTGACCAAGTCCTTGCCAACGAGTACTGCCAAATTATGAGCGACGACCATCCTCCTTCAGTTTGTATGGCAGCCACCCTAGCGAATTCTGTACATTGCGTCAGCCCCCTGTGATGATCGAAGGTTTCCCAGTTCGATTCCCATGGTTTGTTCCTCCCCTTGCTCAGCTTCCTTCTCCTTTTTAAACTTCTAAAAGTTTCGAAAGTGAACGGGTTCTCCTATATAACAGATTTCAGTTCAGACCACATACCGCTAAAAAAAAACAACTTTGCTACATTATTTCTAGTGTAGGTTTTTTTTCTGTTTAGTTATTTCCTACTCACCTTTACTACTTTTAATTTTAATCAAAACAAAACCAGCTAAAAAAATTCAAAATATACACTTTACGTTTCGGGAATTTGTGTAAACGTAGTGTAAGTTTTGAATTATTGCGCACCATTATGGCTTTATTGTAATTATATCTTCCTTGGTGCAAACATTTATTTAAATTGCACCTTTACTAGTAAAACAAGAATGAGGGGGGGGGGGATGAGGCTTAATGGCGCGTCGACAGCTTGGTCATTAGCGCCAACCTCAGTCACAGTGCAGTGGTCCGGGTTGCCACTGCACCACACATTACAGAGATATTATTCAAACCCCTAACCTAAATCTTGTCATACATCTGTACCACCTGCAAAAATTGAAAAACACCGGACAGGAGGACAGACTTATCGCCCAATTGACGCACTGAAGAATGCGCCCAATTGAAGAATGATGTTCAGCTACACAGTCCAGTACCGTTTAGGTCCACCAATCAATCTTACCCTATATCTAGATTTAGCGTTAAGAATTCAGTAGTAATGTAACGAAAAGTTTAAAGCCCTTCCCTGAATAAGATCGTGTTAATCGCCGCATTGTCCAATGCGGAATTCTGGACTTAGTTATGATGAAACAGTAATATTAAAACAAACACTTAGGTTTTGTCCGTGTTTGTCATGTCTTTGCAGTTATGTTATCGTTGCTTAAAAACCATCGACGTTTTTTTAATTAAACAAGATTCCCACCGTAATATTTGTTTGTTTGTGTAATTGTGTGTGTCCGCAGTGGGTACCTCGATAATCCGTATAGAACAGTGACATTTGCCGCCATATTGACACCAGTATGGGTTTTGGAAGGCATAACTACAAGGTGCACTACATAAAAATGGAGGGAAAAACAATTACGGAAGTGCGGATTTCTTAGGATTAAAATAACGTTGTTTTCTCCAACAACAAAAATCGCGCGTTTTAGGTCTAAGAAATCACTCTTCACAGCATCGGCTTCAGTATGACGCCCTTCTGTTTCTCTCTGCAGTGCCCCTTGCAGCTAGCCCATTAAGGCTCCAGCATAGATTTATATACAATAATACTACGTCGTGTCATTGCTCTATTCTATAGAGGTAGTGGGAATCTCGATAATCTTAATTCTTTTGTTTGTGTGTCTAACATTAGAGTTGTCTATATAAGTAATGAATCGAACTGTGTTTTGAACAAAGAGGCACAGTGCTGATGGCATCGTGTTTTTTTCTAGTCACAATATTTTCATGCAAACGGTTACTAGGCGTCTATGTCTCTTAAAGACCGGTTGCCACCAAATTAGCATTGCAGCATCTAAGCCTATCGAGTTCCCTCTCGTAGCGAGCAAAGGAATGCACAAAGCAAAACTTTTAAACGCAACAAACAAGCCACGTAACTCCTTAATTATTGAGTAAAAATTTGGTACGCCCTCGTGCTCCTGGAAACAAGCTGTAAGGCTTAATGATACTGATGTCACCAGATGGCGCCACGGAAAAAATATAAAGAAAATCTCCTGGCGTCATCTAGTGACGCTAATATTGTTAATCTTTACAGCTTGTTTCCAGGTGCATGAGGGCATACCAATTTTTTATTCAATAATTAAGGAGTCACGCGGATTGTTTGCAGCGTGCAAAAGTTTTGCTTTGTGCAGTCCTTTGCTTGCTACGAGAGAACTCGATAGGCCTAGATGCCGCAATGCTAATTTGGTGGCAACCGACCTTTAACCCTGGCTCTAACTAACTCTAATGAAAGTTTGGGCGACTGCTACCGGTGGTGCTTAATTTTGATGATAGTTTGTAAGGGATGTAAGGTTTGTAATTATAATTGGCAGATGCAATAATGTCACAAACGGGAAATCACAACAATAGTGTATAAAACCAGCCATATACGGGATGCTGACCAGTAATATATAATTTTGCACCAACGACTTATTATCTCCCCTGACTAAATGTGTATAGGTCTCTCTTGGAACGTTTTAACCCAGATAAACCGTTCACCTTTAAAACGTTGTTTACCAGCTCGCTAACATTCAATGGCTGCCTGTAACTAACACTCAAACATTCCATGTTCCAAGAGCCCAAAGAGATTAACGAACATGTGGAAAAGAAGAGGACGAGGAGTAATAAATTGTTATTTGCCATCTGATACTTGAAATCAAAGTGCTTTGTTACTCTGGGACACTTTATCAAACTTCTTGGAAGCAAGCCTCATCTTAGAAAAAAAAACCTTCGCAGAATGCGTTATCGCACTCCGGTCATAATAAAAAGAATATCGAAAACAGGACTGAAAAAAAACAACAACACAACACTGTCGGGATTTGAACAAGGCCTCATCATATTTAACATTTATCATTTTTATAATTTGGGGTAGCAAATGCCACGAAATTTGGTTCGCGTTCTTAATTCATAACAATTTTAGAATGGTTACGATGCGGCGCGTTATTCTGCGGTGTCTTAAATCTCTGTAATGTGTGGCGCAGTGGCAACCGGCACCACTGCACTGTGACTGAGGTTGGCGCAAATGACCTGGCTGTCGACGCTCCATTAAGCCTCACTTCACCCCCCCCCCTTTAAGTCAAAGTCAAGCAGCATGTTGTTTTTTTTATTGGCAATTAGCATTTTTCAATTTTCCTTTGTATTAAGTCGAGCAGCATTACGAAATCTCTACTCTTTTAAACATTCTATCTTTAATGGTAGGCGGGAATGTACAGTTCTACGTTCATTTGTTTCAGTGCAACTACCACCCGATGGCTCTGCCATTATTTAGCATACTTCTCCTTATGTAAGCCTTACCAATTGAACTTGCATGTTAAACGTAAATTTTTGAAACTGTAAATTCCCCAGAATTGACATAGACTAACAAAATTCGGCATTTGAGTTCGTGTCAAATTTTACTGCATTACACATTTTAATGACAACAATAAAACCGTTTGACCTCCACAGCATGAGCATTTCTTGTTGTCGTTGTTGTGGTTCTTGTTCTTGTTGGAACTCTTTCGTTATCCTCACTTGGAGATCGAAGCAACAAACCGATTTTTAACTATTTTACAGCTTAAAACTTGAGTACGAACAAGGCCTAGGGCCTTTTAAACGCGATTGTAATGAGACTACGATATTCTTGTTGTTGTTCTTCTTGATGGGGAAATTTTGCTCTCACCTGTAGATTGATCCAATGAACCGATTTTTAACTTGTATAGTCTAAAACTGTGGGTGTTCATAAGGACCAGGGCCTTTTGAACGCTATTTTAATGTCATTACAATATTTTTGTTGTTCTTCTTCTTGTTGTTGGGGAAAATTTGCTCTCACCTAGAGATCGAACCGATGAACCGATGACGCTCTTTTAATGTCACTATAATTCTTGTTGTTGTTCTTCTTGTTGTTAGGAATGAGTCGATCAAATGAGTCGATTTTCAATTTGTATAGCTTAAAATGTAGGTATTCACAAGGATCGGGGCCTTTTGAAACGCTATTTTAATGTCAATACAATATTCTTGTTGTTTCCCTTCGCGTTGGAGAACCCTTACCCTCACCTAGAGATCAAACCTATGAGCGGATTTTCAACGTTTATAGCTTAAACCGGAGGTATGGACACGGCTAGGACTTTTTAAAGCTATTTTAATGTGACTGCAATATTCTTGTTGCTGTTATTCTTGTTGGAGAATCTTGCTTTCACCTAGAGATCGAACCAATGAACCGATTTTCAACTTTTATAGCTTTAAACGGAGGCATGAACGAGGCCTTTGAACGCTATTTTAATGTGAGTGCAATATCCTTATTGTCGTTATTGTTCGGGAAATTACGCCTTCACGTAGAGACAGAATCTATCAACCGAATTCAATTGTTATGGCCTAAAATCTAAGTATTAAAAAGGCCCAGGGCCTTTTGAACGCTAGTTTAATGTGACTGCTTTATCTAAAAAATGCGTTCTTCTTAATTTCACATATCGCGATTGTATCATATCAAAATTCTAGTTATTTAATTTACCAGAAATATCTCCAAAAAAAAAAAAACAGATATTAGTATTACAAGAAGTAATAAGGCTTACTTCCTTGTAATCTACGGAAGTAAGCCTTAAGCCTTATAAAAAATTAATGCTCAACAGAAACAGATACAAGAAAAAGACATGTAAGCCATCAGCGTCGCACTAATACATGTAAGAATGCTCCAGCTTGTTTTCGGGACTCCGGAGATTCTTTTACACGTGTTAGTGTGACTGCAATGGCTTACACATTTTTCTTGTATTTATTCTTTTAGAGCAATAAGTTTTTATAGGCTTACATGTGTATTTTATATGCTTAGCGTTTTTTAATACTTATTTTATTTTTATAGTTAACTGCTGTTAATGTCCTGTGTAAATGGTTTTTTTTTGTGGCTGACTCGTATGAATTTCTTCGGATATTTTTGCTTGTATGTCAAAAATCAAACCATTACGTAGTAGGCCTACTCTCAATATTTCAAATGTGCCCTAACACAGCCACCTAGAGTAAAGGCCGTATCAGGTTTGCGTTCCACAATGCTCCGCTAGAAGGCGCGACAAGTTTCCCAAGTGGCGCCATCGGTTGGCAGAATTTGGAATCCTCTTCGGTTAATGTGATATTTCGCTGCTTGGTGTACCGATGGCAACGCCTAGCAAACTTGCGCTTGCTTAATGGTGGATTTACTCGCCTATTTTGGTCTGATCTGATACGGCCTTTACTGTAGGTGGCTTTGTCCCTAAGCAGTCCATTATTTCTCCACCAATTTCTGTTAGATTATTCCTGGGTAATTGAATGTTATTGTTATTCTTAAATTATTTCTTTCAAACAGTAGGCTACTTCACTTTCATCTCCTGACTCATCTTAAAATCTCTGATTTGCTCCATTGTTTAAAATTTTTAGAATGCAAGCAATATTTCTTATTGACTTCCGAAAATGAACAATGAACATAGACTTGAAAGTAAGGCAAGAATAAATAGATACATGAGCACACCTATTTCATACTCTGGTCGTTTATTATTTTTTGTCCCCGGATAGCTGTAGCTCATCCGTTCTTGCCTACCAATGGTTCAACCAACATTCTGCCAATACGTCGTCAATGGGACGGCCATATCGGAGTTGTGTACTACTGCTATGTAATGTTTCAAAATGAATTCTGAACTATACAGTACTCCAAGTAAAATTACCTGAATACTAGATGGTTTTCCTGCAAAGTGAGACTGCTTGACTTCCTCTACTTCTGAACAACCGAAGTTCTAGATGCCAGAAACTGTTACATTGCCCTGAATCAGATAAAGACCTAACTAAGACTTTCGTCTCTAATTCGCCTTTCTATTTGAGGATGAACGTTTTTATTTATGTATGTTTTGTGTGTCGTGTTGCTACGCCTTGTATAGATGACCATTCAACTTCTAAGTTAGCTTATCAACAGGCACTATAGAAAACCTTTTGCGAAGTGTCTATATCCTTCCCCGTATTTTAAGAACACGATGTTGGAAAGTGAGGAACAAACGTCAACGTGTGGAAAGAGTAGGAAAGGAATACGAAAGAGGCGGGGAGGACTTTTAATAAATAATCATTTGGCATGCTGGTTACTGCAGCCGGCTAACTCACTGAAGCCTGCAAGCCAATTCAGATTTGTTAATGTAATTACAGCATCCCCATAGCCTTTGGTTTCAACTTTACCTATACCTTTTGGATGCTTCACGCATTCATGCAGAGCACCACCGGTCTGGAGTGGGAAACAGCCATTAACGTCTCAATTGTATCTTATGTTTTTTTTATTTCGGTCGTAAATGTAATTTTACAATCAACAACCGAACATATAAAGATATTAACAAATAAAGACTAAAAAAAAAACTACAAACGAATGAAGACACACTCTACATTCGCCAGATACATTACAGAACTTTGCCACCGCACATAAACGACGAGAGGTTCAAAGCACATGGAGGTACACACTTAACCAATTGAAGACATCATCAACAGGTTGAACCTGGCCTAGCAAGTTCAGCCGCTGAGGAGCAAACAACTTACAGGCCAGAAGGAAGTGCTCAACTGATTCAGACACCTCCTGGCACGAACAAAGTGGTGAGATCCGACTATCGATAACGGCCAAAACGTGACCAGTCCTCAGACATAAAGCACCACCGCTGCAGATCTTGGCAACCCTCTTTTGCTCCCTTGGGCAAGTTACTGAGGGATGTAGATTAAATAACTTGTTTCCGCTTCATGCATCAAACCAGGAAGCTGCCGTCAAAGCTAACCCCACAGACCAGAAATCCATCACATTCGTCACCACAACCGCCGATGCAACTACTTGCATCTGGTAAAGATGGGAAAGGGAATCAGCAATCTCCCTTCCCACAGTTCTACTATGACCCTGTACCCAACAAATTGAGATCTCCTTTCCACACCGTGTAGCACCATAATGCTTCAGAGCAATTTATAGGGCATTATTAGATGCAAAACAGAAAAGTGCCTGAAAAGAGTGCCTGAAAAGAGTTTGTAAAGACCACAAATTCGTCAACACCCAACTCCGGCCTTGGTCCGATGAAATAGACATCCACCGCTAGCTTAGCCGAATGAATGTTAGGTGCAGGAGAAATGTTACACGCATAGCTTCTCTTGAAGCAAGAGACCTAAAACCCCACACTACCATGACAGAAAGTCTGAAAAGAAGTGCCACAAAAGGCATGGAGCTACTGAGCAGTCGAACCATGCAGTCTACCACATCAACCAGGAGCTACGGCTTAATCGGGGAGAAAACAGTAAAAGCCTGAAAACGTAAACCATCTGCTGCCCTGTGAACCATTGCAGCATTCCTTGGACTACCTAGTGGGAAAAGAATCTGTTCCGACAAAGAGCATTAACTGTCGAAAACACCACGAACTTAGTCACCAGTCACTCTGCCAAATTCCTAGAGCAAAGCTGGAAAAGAGAAGCACTCACACAGGGTCATAGTGGTTGATGACCGGCCTCAATGTGCAATGCTGCAATAGGCATGTTGCTTATACACCCAGTAATCAGTCTCAGACAAACATTCACTGCAACCTGCACAGTCTCTGCTATAGCTAAAGAAGCTGATGCCAGAAACGGTAAATGATAGACGTTGCAGGACTGCACACACATAATACTTCTATAATACCTGATTAAAAAAAATAATATCTTATGTAATCCTATGTCTCCAAAAACCTTATTAACAAGAAGGAAGAAAATCCCTGCTTTCAAGGAACCATGACAAACGTGAAACTATCGTCCTCTCAACTTAGTGACACTAGACGGGCGTGCAATAGGGCGATAGCTGTCCATTCTTCATCTATCCTTATTAGTCCTGGCACAGGCTCTAAAATTGAAACATTCCTTGCCGCAGGCACACTGGTAAAACGCCACACTCCATTGCAAAAAAAAAATTAGAATGTCAGAGACACAAACAGACGAAGTAAACAATAATAGATCCTGTCAATCCCTGGTGAATTTCCGTGCACCCCTTGATACATCGAATCCAAGCTGTGCTTCTCAGCTTGTCTGGCCAGCGGAAAAGTTGGATTTTCTGCTGGATCCTGGGTCATGTCAGGATAACTGGGAATGTGCATGCTGATGCAGCAGCGAAAGGAGCCCTGTCTGGTCGCTTCTATAGGGATCTGTGTCTTGTTCTATCGGACGCCTTTTGCAAGTGCATGCTGCTTGGCAATCCTTGTGGGACAAACAAGATGACAATAAGTTGCGGGCTATTAAAGGCACTATCCAGGCTTGTCGCCGCAGCCGCCAGGAAGAGGTGGTGTTAGCCCATTTCCATATTGGTCACACCAACCTTACTCATTACTTCCTTTTGAGGGAGGTTATCCCTCCTGAATGTCATTGGAGTCTACGGCCATGTGCTTGTTGTTTGTCGCCGTTTCCATCTTCCATGCGACAAAGCGTGTCAATTGTGCAATAAGTCTGTCCTTCTGTCCAGGATTTTTTCTTTTTGCAGGAGGTAGAGATGTATGAGAAGATCTAGATTTTGGATTTATTTAACATATCTGTAATGTATGGCAATCAGGACCACTGCACTGTGACTGAGGTTGGCGTCTAATGACCTAGCTGTCGATGCGCCATTAAGCCTAAATTCCCCCCTCTCCCCCATCCGTGCAAGCATCCATAGTACTGAGCAATTCCTGCTATCAGAAGAGAGCGTTCAAGAGGCGGGCTGGAAAAGACCCAGCATACACATCAGCAAACCGGTCATTTGCAAACAAGCTGGTAACGTGGCATCCAAGGTGTCACCACTTTTCAAGTATCGGGCAAAGCAGTGCAACGTGTCAAATTAGCACACAGTTATTATGCCTGGCCACCTTTTGGGGCCTAACCATACACCTGGCAATGTTATTGCAAAGAGAAGTGAAGAAACCGTTGGTCCGTCTTGTGCCACTTTCTGACAGCCAAATGACAATCATCTGTCCACCACATCAGCTTTGCGACATCAAACTACGACTACTTGCTGGACCTACCGACCTCAAGTAGAAAACAAACTCCCACACAAAACGACAAGTCATCTGTTCCGTTCCTTCCTTCCAACTCCAGCAGATTGCCCAGTTCACTCTACTCCTACTTGCACGTGGCTCACAACAGCACATGATCACTACCACCAAGTACCTCGAATTTAGGAACCTGAAAATCAGCAGCTAATGAAGCTATAGTAAAGGCTAGATCAGGAACTGACTGATGAAAGCGATTCCTCAAGAAAGACGGCTTATCACCACAATGACTACAAAATCTTGCCATGATTAAGAGCTTGCAACAATCGAACCTTTTACGTTTTTGACTCGGCCCAACGCTCATACTCCAAATGGTGTGGTACACTTTGTGGTCACCACGAAAAATAAGCAGCGCGACATCCAGACAATCATTGTAACCAAGTACGCTTACTGATAATTACACTGGAATATGCCATGGCAACAGAATTACAGTTACTTGACTCTACAACCTGAACTGCAACAGAGAGCGGGCCAGAAATCATAGGTAATGGCAGCCGTCTTTGGGAACACTATAGCCTTCACCATCATTAGAACTCCCCCCTACCATTCATTCCATCTTCACAGTGCACAATCCATCCCTGCGTGCTCCCAGGGCTCACAACTTAGTTTCGGCCCTCCAAGAAGGTCAGGCTCACTACACAACACATGTTCGCCGATCTTCCTATTAAGTCAGCAAGCATTCCAGAACCCATATAAGTAAGGGAATAACGCCATCGTACTAAATCGCTTCCAGATCTACACACTAAGTCAGCCCACAAATACTAGAAACATACACGTTGATATCAGCACTTGGACCCCGACAAAGCGATGAAAAACCCTTACACACTTCAATGGCTTGAACCTTTCTCAGATTTGGAGATGGTCAGAACCACAACTTACTCTACCTGCCCACCCACCTAGATATTGTGAAACAGGAAACTAGATCTAGGCCTCCGAGTTATCCTGAGATGCCGTAGCGACCCTGCGTACCAACGAATCTTAGTCCTTGCCATCCTTCGAACTCAAGGAAGTGCTTTCCCCGGTTCTCGTGCTCTTAGAACCCTGGCAACGGTCAGTAAAAACTGGCATCTGCTAGCTTGGCGCCACACGTTCCACAGGCTTCATTGACTCCACAGGCTCCACCAACTTCTGTCCTACATCCACTTCCATTTCTGCAAACACGTCGTCATCCTCATCGCCCAACACTTCCCGCACCGGCTCCCTCCTCTTGGCAACATCCACGCATAGGCACAGCTTACAAGTACCATCGTGAAACTCGTGGCATTATGAACATTGAACACTTTTCATGAGGCCATTGGGCTCTGATATGGCCCACAAAATTACAGTATTGGCACCATGAGGGACAGTTTGGAAGACTCACTAAAGCCGCAATACCACTGACGTGAACTAAACCTGGAATATCCGCAACCGACACCATCACTTTTAAACTTGAAGGTCACTCTACGTGCTTTCGTAAAGAAGTGACTTGCCCACCTCTCTAGATCTTTCGTACTCCACTTCCTTTACCAAACCTACTGAAGACTTCAGCGATGCTTCAGTGGTGTGGTAACCAGTACAACCTACAGGTAATTTCATCGTCCATTGGGTCAAGGACTATGCAAGCACTGCCATTTATTGACGCCAGCCCCACAGATAGCACGTTTTGTTTGCTCTCATTGCTCTCCAACAAAACTTCAAAGAAATTGTTCAGCGACATACAGCAGTGGAATTATTGGTTCCAACAAATGCACAAAATATTTTCTCACGTACGGTTTTCCAACACCACTGCACAGAAAAATCAAAGCAACACTTCATCCATCAATCCCTCACTAACCAAAGGCTTCAACACTTGTTTTTAACTCGCCGATTGCGTTTCTTCTCCTGCGCCTCAACTGACGTTGTATGAACCATCTTGACAACTCACACCACGACACAACACATGGTCCAGCAACAAACACTGAGTCCGTACAATAATCGAAATGGAGCATGTAGCTGTTGCATAGTTGAACAAAGAGCTGGCAAATAAACGTTTCAAAGAAATAAACAATCGACGAACGAGAGACAAATTAGCAGCGAACCAGGTAAACAAGTTAGTGTCTGGAAAGGCCATAGGGAAGTGTTCACCGACAGTTGCCAGGTAAAACGTCTAAAACTGAAAGTAGTATCTCTAGTTCACAAAACTGTCTACCCTCTGTTATCGACTAATATTGCAATTTTGCATCACGTCAGCCTGTTTATGAATGGACGCTGTGCTGAACTGAAGTACACACCGATTATTCGCTGTGATCGACACAGAAGACAAGGGAAGACCAGACGCCATGATGGATTTACGTTAGCATTGTGCAGACCGCCCAGGGCTCTGATAGCGCCTATGGCTCTAACTTTTTTTTTTTGCGTTTTGTGGCTTCATGTCTTGATAGTGCAGCCCTGGCGCCTCGCAGGACCCTCATAAGGTTGGGTCCACTTTTTTCGGGTTAATTTTTACCCTGAGCTGGTGTGGGCTCCCTTGAAGCACGGGCCTACGGACAGGAGCCACACTTCCCGCCCGCCCCCCCCCCCCCTCTAGTCAGCCCTTGGATTTGTCACACGCGTCTATCTATGTGATTGGGTGAACACAGCACTGCACATGCTGATAATAACTTGCTTCCTGTGAAAAGGGAATGCATACCAACGTCTCAAGTGGTGAAGGTATGATTCCCATTTCAATATCCATACGTAAACATAGACATATACGTAAATGCGAGTATGGAGCTCCACTCTAGGCATCATGCTGATTTTTACGTGGTGGAGCCGTCAATGAAACGTTTTGTTGGTCTCCTTTTTGTTGTTGCTGGCACAAATTTTCTATAGCCTAGCGTCCGTTGTGCTGAATGGAAAACCTGGTTTTTTGTTCGGGATGTCCTCTAGCTGCAGTGACCAATGCCTAAGGTATTTTTCGGGGAAAAAACAAAACAGGAGCTAAATAAACATTTCACTTCATTTAACAGGAAATAAGTTACAGCTAAAAACTGCAGGCGGCTGAACTTGATGTCTTAGGATGTCAGAAGCACTGGAAGGATTTCGAGTGTGGGCTGAGAGGGTCACTCCGTTAAGTCGTGTTCACCACTAGCAGCATGATTGTTTACCTTGTTGTTGCAAACGTTAAGCAGTCGTATCGTCACCAAATGAAGTAATATTCGAGGAAGTATTCAAGTAATAAATTTCATTTATGTAAATTAGAAAAAGTAAAGGTCCCAAGATGGAGTCTTGAGCTACTTCCATAGTAATGTAAGGACTATCACTGAAGTGACAATCTGGTTTAGTAACTTGGGTTCTATTTGACAGATATTCCTCGATACACTTATTTGAAAGCTCCCTGATCCATGAAGGCCGAGCTTTTTACCAAACGTACGTGATTGACAGTGTTAAAGCTTTCATTAGGTCAGGAAAAATCCCGAAGACAACATTCGGGATTGTTAGTGTCTAATGAAGATTAAATATAGTCGAGTAGGTTCGAGATAGGATCTTCAGCACTTCTATTTATTCGAAAACCGTATTGGTTGCTGTGCAGTACATTATTTTTCATTCGATATTTGTTTTTCTTTGGTCAAGTGTTCACCATCATTACTGCACTTCATCCCTGCATACTGCTGCAAAGCGACTGGCTTTGAATCATACCAGTGATAATAATGCACAAAATACTAACCCGTAAAAAAGCAGGATAATTTTATTGAATTTTTAAAAAAAATGACTGAAACAATAAAAATAGTATGCAGCATGGTGCTAACACAAATTATTTAGCAGCTCCAAACAGAACACTAATGCTCTTTATGCACTAAACCTCTGTAGTATTTATTCCACATGTAAATTTACAGTCGTCTCAGTCGATTACATTACATATGGAATTAAACATTTCTCAACTTACGGTCCTTCTTTTGCGATACCTGCATCCCTTGATAAGTAACCGCCTGACATGAAAGTTCTTATCAACCGCTGCATCTCAATTTACGCAGCCCACAAGTGCCCGACCTTTTCCCTATTTCAAGGAAGGCCAGGTTGTTATCGACGTCCACAACTGAGTAACGAACGTGAACCGGATACGGAAGGAGTAGGGAGGGAGGATCAGGAAGATGACGGAAGCGTGTGTACCAAATGGCCATTGGAAATCTGATTCCTAAAACCAACTCATTCACTCAGCCCCGTTTGTATTTTGAGATCCCTTTGGACACTCGTAGGGACGTGCAGCTCTTTCGCCTCTTCTTCCCAAAGACTTCATTTTTCCCATCCTTCTTTCTTTCTCCGCTTCTTCCCGCATCGACTCAACTTCATCTTGTTAGTGTTCAAAGTTTCCCATCGACCCAAACTTGTGTTTACTTCAAAGCCAATTTGTTTCCAAGATGCTTTTCTCCTTCCTCCTCCTCGAGACAAGGGGGAGAGTCCCAGGGAAAAGACGTCAATAAATTTTCCGCAATCTCGGACCCAACACGACGTGACTGTGCTGCGGCCGGCAGATTGTTAACTCTTGTGCTCTTTTCTAAGCCCCGGATAGACGGTGGACGGTGCCCTATAGTGTTGCCCCCTCGTCACACAACATGCCACTGAGTTTCTTTCAACGTTGCAAGGAGAAGTTCTTTACGAAGAGAAAATTTTAACTTGAAGGGAGTACGTCCCTTTTTCCTTTTTCTTCTTCGGCCTCCTTTTCTTCTTCTTGTTTCTTGCCTTCTTCCTTGTTGAAAGAATTTCCGTCCAGAAATGAAAAGACTTGATGGAGTTTGCACTCGAGTTCATGAAATGTTTTAGAAATGGGCTTTGGGGAATTCTTCATCACAGACGACGTCGCTGAATCCAACTTGTTGTCGACTTGTTTGCATGGCTTCGAACGATTTGTTGTGTTCATTTTCTGCGTAAGTCGGTTAAATAAGGTCCAAACTCGTTTATTTTGTTTTTACACAAAAAGCAGAAAAAGATAAAAAGTTGTAATTCAGAGTGCTCTTGAAGTGTACTGTTCAATGTGTTGTTCATATATACGCAAAATGTTGAAACCAGTAAGGAACTATAATTTCAAATTTCCAAGCTACATGAAGCATAAGCAACTGTTAAGGGAGAATTATTGAACCGTCAGTAGAATATTCTTCCAAAATTCTCAAAAGAGATTACATGCCTGCAGATTTTACCGCTGAATGATACTACGATGCTGCCAGTTTGCAAACATCATACTGGTGTAACAGCCGTATTTTAATTCCTTGATTTTAGTTTTTGCTAACATACTTAGAATAGAAAATTATACCACTAATGTTATGGGCTTGACCATTGTTTCACTATTCGAAACTTGTGTTGCAGAATGCAAAACAAAAAACTATCTTCGCAGTGGTCAGTTGTTAATTTTTTGTTGGTATTTTGTAGATAACTAGCTGGACCCGATCATGCTGCACGGTGATTGAATTTCCTGTACTTTAGTTTCTCCTGGCGTTTTGTCGTCTTAGGAAACTAACTAGTGCTTTCAATTTCTTCCCCCCCCCCCCACATCCGCACACCTTTGCCTCCTTCTGACCACCCGCCACCCCTCACACCTCCACTGAATCCCCTTCCCCGCCCGTGTGGGGTCACAATAGCTCCGTCCCCAACGGTACCCCAGGTGTTTGGTCTTTGATTGTGAATGTATCTACCCACTGCCTGCCCCCCCCCCCCCAGAACCCACCCCCAATCGATAATGTGATTTCCCACCCTCCTACGCTTCGTTCTCCTTTTCTTCCCCTTCGCATCCCTCCCTGTCCGGAGAAGTCGGGACATTCCTACGGATATTTTCACACGTAGCCCTGGAAAAGCCCCGGAAACGCCACATACGTGTGACACATAGCCTCACATAGCCCCGGAAAAGTCACATACGTGTGTTTGATTGGAGGCAAAAAAAAACATCACTGAGAAATCCAGCATTCAATAAGCAAGTAAAGCCCCTATTGTAAGATAATCCTTTGGAATAATTCACCTCGGTACCAGGCATCACCAAAGTAGTCTGCTTTGAGATGATACACGGATTCGTTTTTTTTTTTTGAACTCCTCAACGAAAGTCAAAAGTCAAAACGCCGACAGTGCCATATTCCAAAACAAAAGGGGACACGTTGGGGTTATAATTGCTGGAATTATATTTTTATTTTCATTTACCGATTATCAACGGTCGCGCACGCAATGATTGTTGTTACTTACTTTAGAACAATTCAGCTCACCTCGGAAAGCCTGCATCTATGAAATAAATAAGCCATTCTATCGTTCGTAGCTGCCAATTTCAAGACCAACGTAGCTTAGTTTGAATTAATTGGCAGGTAAAAAACGATAGAATGGCTTATTTATTTCAAAATAAGCTGAAACACGGGTTCTTCCGATTCAATTTAAGTTTATTGCAGAGGTCCTGACCTGTCGTCATGCGCCCCAACTACAAATACACCAGAACTCATCAACGACAGCAACAATCAACTGTTAAGAAGAATTGTTAGGTACCGTGCCAAAGACATCACACGTGTACAAAGAATGAAAAAAAACGTACTTTTAATTGTAATGATGAAGTCTAATTGTATTCTGATGATGCTCCTTGCGGTAATAATACAGTAGATTATAAAGATTTTAAGCACAGTCTGTTTTTTTTTTTAATTGCCGCATTAAGGATTTAAAACTGTCGCAATGTGTCCTAGTGCTCGAGTCTGTACAGTATCCCAATGTAAACAAAAATATATCAGTTTTAATTCGACAATCCTCAAGGCGAATATATCATCCATTGTTTTTAAAGTTGTGAAATACAATCAACGACTCCCGTTAAAATTACAAGAGGAAAATTTCAGAAGGAAAAAAAACCATCTTAGTAGTGAACAACTAAAATGCTGACTATTCAATTCAGGAAAAAGGCGAAACATTTTCTTTTATTCGTTGCGCCTGTTCTCTAGTGTCATTCATATTTATATGGAGTGTAAATTTTCGTTAATGAACATAAACTACGTAATAAAAACGTTGAATTGAACTGCGAACTAAAGCTGTGGTTGGCGTGGTAAGTCGTCTGTTATAGTTTAGCTCAGCAAACTTGACATTCAACCTTGAGCGAAGAAAGAAGGCGGAAGAGAAAAGGAGAAATACAAAACCGAGCAATAGCTTCGTTAAACGCTGCATCAAAAAGGGAAATATAACCAAAATGTGCCCTTAAATTTAACCGCTTTTGAGAGAACCAGTTAAAGACGACGTTTTCTAACACGATCGGTGCTTCCACGGTTAAGGAATAAACTGGTTGTTCATGCGTAAAAAATCAGGGAGGTTCATCTCTACTAGACATTGCAGCGGTTCTCACCAGGACTTTGCCCATTAAAATTCTGAATTAAAAACAGTGCGGAATTACGGCCAACCAGAGATGGAAGTGGGCACTTTTTCGGACCCATGACCCATCTGACCCACTCGTGCCCTGACCCAGGACCCACTTGACCCACCCGCTAAAGAACAAAATGTGACCCACCAAGACCCATCCCACACTATGGAAAAAAAATACAGTATGCAAATGCATGCAATGTTATTTCAAACCCTCAGTTTTTTTTTTAATGAAGCATTTACTAAGGGTTTTTAGCCTTCTGGGGGAAACTATTTTTGAAACAGTAAGAAACATTTAAAAAAAAAGTACTAGTAAGACTACTGAAGTGGCAAATAACGTACTTAACAACTACCGTGGGTCGGTGGGTAAACGGTCTTGACGTACTGACCCACCGACCCAGGGTCAATTCCATCTCTGCGACCAATGTTTGAAAAATTCGTGCTGTCATAATTTATTTTTACAAGTTATGCCCATTTTTTTTTTTGATAGTTTCCAAGTAGTTAGTACTTGCTTGTGAAATCTTCATTGTTTTGTTGCTTATCAGTAGATCCAACTGGTTGGAAATCGCAGACAAGAATTTGGTATTTTCAAGCACTTTGGCTGATTATTAAATCTGGCCCAAAGTTTGGGACCGAAATTTTTGAGCAATTGTTGCAAATAGTATCCTAATCTCTTTGCCTCCTATCCATCCTTCACGTTTTTATCTTGTCAGAATGAGGCTTGTAAACAAAGAGGATTTTCGTTGTTTATTCGATGCTTCCCAATGTCGATATCGATAACTTTAAGTTGATACAGATATCGACACTGAAAAGAATGTCGATTGTCGGTGTCACTAGGGATGGACCAATATTGATTGCAGCATCGGTATTGACCAATATTATTGATACCTGATCGGAACCCGTTATTTAAGTACCTGGAAGCGTTTTGGCATAGCACAACGTGGTAAAATCTTTAAAAACTTCGGTAACTTTGGAATACGATGGGATAACGATGCTCTGTCTATGGCATTTAAAAAACAGTGTTCGAACATCATTTTATGGCAGACTTATAATTGTTGATTGTAGGCCAATATTTTTAAAATTTATTTACATCAAACCAAATGCAACAAAAACAAGGTTTGTATTAAAGGGTTTTTTTTTATCCTAGGCTAATGGCGTATTAAATTATTTCTTTAAACGTGATCGAAGATCAATTAGATATCGGTTCTGCATCAATATCGGATTGGTAATCAGCAAAATATGAGGCAAATGTATTGGAATTGGTGAGACTGCAAAGCGGTATCGGTCATTCACTGGGCATCAAATTTTTCCAGTGTTCAGCTAAATACGGGCAACTTTAAAGGTATACCACGTACTATTGACATACATTTATGAACAGTAGCACTTTAATGAATTACTTTGTAGCACCAAGTTATTGACATATTGTGAATGCCTAGATCAAAATTTGCCCACAGTAGCACTTTAGAATGTATACACAGCAGAATTTATCCACAGTAGCTATTTAAAAAAATTACTTTGTAGCACCGAGTTATTCACGTATTGTGAATACCTTAGTTCAAAATTTCCTTAACACCACCAAAATCGAGTTTTTCCTCACATGTGGCCTATGCTATCACAGGGAGTGAATATTCCTCTTATTGTTATTTGTTTATTATCAACAAGTTCATCTGTGCTTTGTGTTTCCTTTACTGACCTATAGCTTTGAGGCAAAGTTACAGGTTAGTAAAGGAAACACAAAGCTTTCACGTAATAAATTTCATAGAAGTGATGTGACCGAATTCGAACTTCCACATAAAGCCCGAGTAAAATTGAAGTTTTATGTGAAAGTTCGAATTCGGCCACATCACTTCTATGAAATTTATTACGTGAAAGCTTTGTTTTTCCTCTACTAACCTGTTACTTTGCCTCAAACCTGGACGCAAAAATGTGTGTCGCACATTTCGTGCGGATATTTTTAAATTTGTATGTATTTTTGTGTAGCATTTCACATTTTTTCCCTTTCAATATGAAGTGATTCAGGCATTTTGACAACGGGTTCGTTTCATGGAGGCATATAAAATGTTGAAGTTGGTTTTCTTTTGTTTCATTCCAAATGAGATTTTTATGAGTTTTTCTTGACAATCCACACGAAGTATAGTCACAAGTGTTTCTCAGTATGAATTCCCATGTTAAACGTTAAACTTTGAAACCCTATAGTTTCCTCCGTAATTGACGTAGATCGACGAAATTCAGTATTTAGTGGGGAGTTATAATTTTCACTGCATTTTCACTGCACAATTTTCACTGCACAATTTTCACTGCATAATTTTCGCTGCAGAAATTTTAATGGCAACAACCGTTTGGCCTCCACAGAATGGCCATTTCTTGTTGTTGTTGCTATTGTTGTTGTTGTTGCTATTGCTGCTGTTGTTGTTGTTGTTGTTGTTGTTGCGCTGGTTGTTGTTATTCTTGTTGGAAAACGTTTGCTCTCACCTAGAGATCGAACCAATGAACCGATTTCCAGTTTTTATAGCTTAAAATGGAGGTATTAAAAAGCACCAGGGCCTTTTGAACGCTATTTTAAAGTGACTCCAGTATTCTCGGTGTTGTTGTTATTCTTGTTGGTGAAATTTTAGTTTACTTAGAGATCGAACCAATGCACGGATTTTTAACTTTTATAGTTTCAAACGTTGGTATGAACAAGGTCCAGGGTATTTTGAAAGTTATTTTAATATGACTACAAAATTATGATCGTAGTTGTGATTGTTGTTGGAGATATTTTGCTCTGTCCTACAGATCGAATTAATAAACTTATTTTCATTATTTATAGCTTGAAATGGAGTTATTAACGTAGAGTCCGGGGCATTCTGGCTGCTATTTTAATGTGACTACAATATTGTTGTTGTTGTTGTTAGTCTTGTTAGGAAACTCTTCCTCTCCCCTGGAAATCGAATGAATGTTCGATTTTAAATTTTTATGGCTTAAAACGTAGATATTAAAGAGTCCCAGGAACTTTTGTAAGTGTCGGGACTTTTTAGCTTTATCTCACAACTGTATCAATACCGTTTTCTGACGAAAAATCCCCAACTTTGGTTAAATTCTTCTAATAAGAAACAGTCGAGTGAGTAATGATGTTTAATACTAAAACTGATCACTGGAGACAAGACTCCCGAATAGTAGACTAATCTACGAAAAAAGCTGCAGAAACGAATTTTATTGAAGCGTGATGAAGAGAACTTAATCAAAATAAATATCGGGATACCTATTAGAATAAATATTAGACGTGTAGTAGCCTAAATCTCGGTCGTCTGATAATTATCTCGAAATCGCATGTATCTTATTAAATCTTGTTTATCTGGCTAATCTACAATATCGTTTATATCCTTTATTTCAAATCTCTTTTATCTGATATATCTCAAAACAATTATCACAATTATCTCGTATCGCGAGATATCAAAATTCTAGTTATTTAAATTATCTGAAATACATCCAAGAAAAAAATAGTATAAGAAAATGATTAAGCATATGAAATATGAATGGAAGCCTTAAAAAAACTTATCGCTTTGAAGAAACAGATACAAGAAAAGGATATGTAAGCCATTAAACATCAATTTCCCCCCCCCCCCCCCATCAACGTCGCACTTCATGCGTCTAAAAGAAGCTCTAGCTTGTTTTTTTGGACGCTGGAGATTCATTTGCACGTATTAGTGCGATTCTGATGGCTTACTTGTATCTGTTCCTTTAGAGCATAAGGTTTTTTTTATGGATTACATTCGTATTTTATATGTGTAAGTGTTTTTTTAATACTGATTTACCTAACGTTAGTCAATCCCTTGCGAAAAATCAATTTCACTTGTGGCGTCTAAGAGACTTTCAATTAAATATTGGGGAGTGTATTTCACACACCCCACGCCTATTTACAGTTTGGCATGCATGGATGTTGGATCTACTTTCGCACGTTCACCGTGACGTGTCATCCTTTTCGGGTTTTGACGAAACAATTTCGCCGTTCATGCTGTCACGTGAGCTTTGTTTCGTTTGCTACGACACCAGCTCGTAAACATGTTATTGTTTTGGGCACATGTGACCCATCGTCGTACTGTTGCGAGATTTATTTTAGACTACAAATGCTGAAACCATGCCCCTCCAACGAAGTCCCACTGATGACGTCACTTACGAATTCAAGTCCAAGATTAAGATGACGTCATATTTTAACTATCCATTGCAACTTCAAAAATAATCTCCATTGTTTGCTGAATGATGTTGTGTGACCAATTATTGTAACAATATGTAAATGCAAATTGCCTATAGAGCAGTGACATTTGCCGCCATATTGGCACCAGATTGGAACCAGTATGGGTTTTTGAGGGCATAACTACAAGGTGTACTACATAAAAATGAAGGGAAAAACAACGGAAGAGCGGATTTCTTAGGCTTAAAATAACGTTGTTTTCTCCAACAACAAATAACGCGCGTTTTAGGTCTAAGAAATCACTCTTCACGGCATCGGCTTCAGTATTACGCCTTTCTGTTCTCTCTGCAGTGCCCCTTGCAGCTAACCAATTAAGACTCCAGCATAGAGTTATATACAATAATACTACGTCGTGTCACTGCTCTACAGTTTGTACGTCATCAATTGTAATGGCTCGAGCTCGCTTGGCATTCCCCCGGTGCTCTCAACAATTAGGGGGTGAACCGAATTAGAATTCATTCCGCCAATGTCCTTTCACCATCCCAGTCCACAAGGGAATTTCGGCCAATTTAATTAGCAATATTTCCCTTTTTCCCCCTTAGTCCCAAATGTAAATTCAACCCAGTCCAACCATGATGCTTGTTTCACAGCAACCTCGCCAATACTAAATTAATCACCCAAACAAAACTATTATCGTAAGCTCTTGCAATTTAATCTGACCTTAAATAAGCCTTGTTCCCCTGTGCCTTCCGAATTAAGCCCTAAGCTAAGGCAAAGAGTCTCCCATCTAAGTTAGGCGGGTCTGAGCCCTCCAATGCTCCTAATTATAATCGTTAAAACATCAAGCGGACTAAACCCAGACTTTTGCCTTTTTTTCACCAGCAAATCTTAAACTAAAATCCGGTCCACATGTAAAATCGTAGATCCTCCATTAGTTCTGGCGTTAGTGGTGAGGCCCAGTCGGACGTACCAATAGTCGCCACAATACTGCCAAGGAATCTGTTGAAAAAAAAAACGCTTGAATCAGGCATGAAGTCTAAAGTGGAATCAATCACGTATTTCCCTGAAGTCAGGAGATGGAACGGTGAAGTAAAGTTGGACACGAATTTTCTTTCAGATGAGCAACTTACGAAGTTTCTATGTGAGTGTTTCTTCGTTTGTTGATGTTTTCTTATCGTAGTCCCGTGACGGAGCAAGCGGAAGTGGTTTTGAAACTGTAACATGTGCAGACTCAGAACTGCGCGTATAAGTTCTCAGTCCGCGCATGACAGGGCAAGAAGGAAGGTAACTTAAGGAAAAAAATAATTTCAAAGGATCAGAGTTGGGCAAGTATCAATACCAAACAAGAGGTAAACACTGCCGTTAGTGTTGCATCTGAAACAAAGCAGTCTTGTTCATGTTTACAATTACGAGAAATCTCGTCTTTCATCTGCGTTGCTATAACGCCATATCTCCCTAAGGAACGACGCAAGTTTAAAATAAATAGGCTTAAAGCGTTGTAAATTATGTACGGTAACTGAAAAGGTTAAATGCTGAAAATTGTAAGAAGTGTTGTTAAGAATGCAGTAAGCTCTTTGGACTTACAATTCAGTTGAATGCCGTAGGCTCTGTTCTAAAATGGTCATGTCATAGTTGATGCATAGGCAATTAATGGTATCTTCATTACTTTTCGTGGGTAGATAATCACTATATATCCAAAATCGAAACTCCAATATCGAAATTCCAAAATCGAATCTTTCAAAATAACGTTTCATGGATTACGTGAGTACGATATTTATTTCGTTGTTATGGTAGTTGAAGTGAAATATAAATTCCTGCTATCTTTAATGAAATTGTTATTGAACTGCTCCAAATTGGTGGCGTAAATGAGATAAAAAATAAACCACTAGCCTACTTTTTGGATAATCAATAAACTGACTAAGATTGCCCTATGGACTGATTTTTAAAAAAAATATGGAATTAAACATTTAGTAATGATTATTTCTTTTGTATATAAACTGTTACGTTATATTTATTTTATTTTGATGCCTCCTATGGATGTATGTATCTTCCTAACAGTTTTTGTCAAACATACTGAATTCAATATTATCTTCCCATTATTCATATCATGAGTTATTGTATTGTATTTGGGTTATACACAAGTTCTCCATGAACTTCGAGCCATCGTAATGAGCTACTTATGTACGTAATTTTATAGTGTGGCGAGTGGTAACCCGGACCACTTCACTGTTACTGAGGTTGGTGCTAATGACCTTGCTGTCGCCGCACCACTAAGCCTCATCCCCCCCCCAAGTGCTGGTCATCATTCATATCATGAGTTATTCTATTGTATTTGTGTTACATTATACGGTACATACAAGTTTACCATGAACTTCGAGTCATTGTAATAAACTACTTATGCACTTAATTCAATGCTATTTTTATGGACTCAAACAAAAATTTGACACATTCAAATTAGAACTGTATTAGATGTTTTAAAAGGAGAAGGAATCTAGCAAAGGGAAGGGCAAACATAGGGATTCAAAATTGAAAACTTCCGTTCACTGCAGGTCTAAGAGTATATTCATTATTGGACAAACTGTACCACAGCAGTTGAAGGATACCCCACAATAACCACAATACCCTCACAATACCCCGACTGGCTGGTATGGCAGGCAGTTTGTAAAGATTCCCTTTCCAGTAGCCTATCAAATTAGTTTTCTCATGACGTACGAACTTTGTTGAATAGACCCTTCATATTTTTATTATCCTTAGTACAATCACTCATATTGGTGAGGATATATCTTCATATGGTAATTAACGATAATTAACCAATGAGAAGCCAGTAAACGACAGCCAATAGCCAATCACACCTCCTTGCCACGGATTAAAACGACCACACGGTATTTTACCCGATAAAACTGTAAGCTACGTACCTCCATCTTGTTTTAACAATCGAATCGACTGTCGTTCTGGTCTTCGCCACATAACACAAGCCCGACAGAATTCCATTTAACAAATTTCTACTAAATAATGCGGTACCAGAGTCATTGCTCGAGCTCATGCACGTGAAATGTGTGATGGTTTCCTTACAAAGCTTGGTCATTCTCTGGTAACCATGGTGACCGAACGATCTGTGATTCTGGCCAAGATCAAACAGTTTGACATCACTTTTCCGTCCAAGCATAAAAAACGAAACGCCAATGATATTCCAACAATAAACTGTGGCAGAGGAAGCAACCGTATGTAAAAAATTATATGCGTCATGGTACCTAAATTAAATGTGACTAGTTTAAAATTAATTATTAATAATTATCGTGAAGCTTAGTAATGTTACGAATCATATTCTATTTTAAATTTAACAAACAACATTTTCATTAAAAATAAAACACGTATTTACTTTGGTTTACGCGCCGTGACTGACAGTGGTGTTAGTCTTAAAACTATGGTCTGCTTTCACGGCAAGTTACGGAAAGTTTCTGATGGATCGGTGGGGGAACAAAACTGCTTTATCCATCGAAGCGGAGGTAGAAAATACCATTCCTACGAACACCAAACAAACGAGTGCATTTGTCGACAATTTGTATACGTTTGTTATTTGTGCAAAGGGAAGTTATGAATTTAAGCAAGAAATCGTTTCAAATACAACTCGAGCGTAGTTTAAGTATTGATAAATTTTCTCAACCACTCGTTACATTCTCAAGCTGGTAAAAACACCTCGTGCAAACGCTCGGTATTTTTTCAGCTTTGGAATGCAACTCATGATTGAATATTTATCGATAAAAACTATGCTCTCGTGATATGGTGCTGAAAAAGACGAAGTAAAGACAGGAGTGATTGTATTTTTAATTTCTGAGTCCTCAGACCTGAGAATGTGGTCATTTTTAGCAACTTAATACGAGCAAAGGTTAGGCAATGCTCTGCAGTACAGCCATTCATGAGTAAGTTTGTAGTAAGGAGCATTCTACTGTACTAATATTCGTGTTTAGCGAGAAGTACAGTGTTGTTGCCAGAATTATTGTGTACTTGTAAGAATTTTGGTAAATTTCCACTGCCGAGGCATAGAAGCACGATGCTTTCCCTCTTTGGTATATTTTCATGGTCGTTATATCGTCACTGAAAATGGCTGAAAAGCTCCCATGTTCAGCTGAAGCACCAAAACTATTGATCTCTTCCCGGCAACACACTTAGGAAAACCAAGTTATTCACTGGGAGGTCACAGGTTTAAGTCCCACTCAGGACAGTAATATTCCCTCTTATCATATCGTTTATTAATAAACGACATTCATAAGAGAAGACTTAATTTGGACTGTATTACTGCAGTTTTAATATGAGACTAGTCTTAATGTGGATAGTATTAAAGCATTCTTAATAAATGATACGGCTTAATGCAGACAGTGTAATGTAGTTTCAATATAAGACGTGATATAATGTGGAATGGCTTCTGTGTTTTAAACCTCCTTCTCTGATTTATAAATATGTATGTTACACTTTCTCTTCTCTAACTGATTTTTACCACACTAATTTATGCGTTATTATTGTGATAATCCACATAGTAATATGGATACATTACCACAAATACATGAAGTTAGTAGTGCGGTGTTTCCAAAGGTGAGAAAAACCAACACGGTAAATCTTCTTTCTAAGAGCCATGATCTTACCATCCATTCTAAGCATAGCTAAAAAACTGAATAGAAGCAGTCAGCACAACATTTCAAATCTTTGCGTGATTTACGGCCAAGCTAGATGGAAAATCCTGAAAAGAAAAAGAGTCTGTGTCATTGTAGCATTATCAGGTCGACGGTATTTCCAGGTCGTTGCTTCGGGTGTGCTTCTTTCTTTCCTTTGCCGCACCTACACCCAACCTCCATAAACGAAAAGGAGGGCTGGGGTAGATCGTGTAGTATTATAGATCGTTTAGAACATATTACGTGGGTTGGGATGACCCACTGGATCATTTGATTAAATGTCTCGTTGTTCACGTGTACGTCTCCGCCCAATGCCATAAATCATGGGAGAGACCCGTAAATTGAAGTAGATACTTCTTTTCCTCAGCTGAGTTGGCAGTCATTTATTTTCCATGTATTAGTTTCGGTCGGGGAGTCAGGTGCCGCCGAAGGAGAGCAGATCCCAAGTCTATGAGGATCGCAACGAGTCTCGTCAAAGCCGCCAAAAACTCGTACTGTGCTGCGTACTGCCGAAGGGGGAATAAATCTATACTCATGGGTGATTCGAAGGGCGTTTGATTGAGTGAATGGAAGATTTGCAATTTCCGAACAAAATTAAACTCTAGGGAGCATATGCCATAATTAGATTATGGAGTTTGATGACGTCAACACGAAGTTGATTGAACAGAAGATAAGTTAAACGAGATAAAACAGTGGCAAATTGCCTAACGCATGGGTAATACGGCACACTTCTAGTTCATACTAAGATCGTATAGCTAGCTACCTTGATAAGCTTGGAAGGAATGAATCACATATTTTATTGAAGTGAAGATAAAGTACTGCGATATATGCAGTAACATTGGTGATTGGGTGTGGATATTTCAAAATTGAATTGGTTGTCACCACTACCTCAAAGAAACAAATAAACAAATTTCATCAATCTTTTATTACTTTCGTACAAATGTAACTTACATGGCTCATTTAATGAAAATATGTAATTTAGGCCAGGGTAGCGTGAGAGGCTACCATGCTCCTTCAGCGGGTATGGGAACTATTCTGGCCAATTCTGGACAATCTTTCGGCCCCTACGATGATCGGAGGTTTCCCGGATCGAATCCCCGGTTTGGCACCTCCCTTTACCAGATATTTCTTCTTCTCTAAAAGTCTGGTAATGTTCAAAATTGAGTTGGATCAGCCATACAAGCATTAAGTTGCTTCGGCTGACTTAAGGCTCAAAGAAATTAATTAAAAAAAAGTAAAGATAAAAGCACAGAATCCTTCATATTCTTGACTAGTGAAGATAAAAGTGGGACTAGGAACTAAGCTTTCAAATATTAGTAGAAATCTATTGTTTGGTTCAAAGTTTTGGGCATTGCTGACATCCCTGTTTAAACCACATAAGCTAACTTGTTTTTTTTTTCATTTCTATACTAGAGTTCTAGTAATTTTTTCAAAATTTTTACCTGCAGTATGTTTGTATGTTACTCATACTATATGCTATTTGCGCAAGATCTTCAGTAGATTAGATTTTATTTATGAGAGTGGCGACCCACCGAGAATCTTCTGATCCGAAAACTAAATGAAATAAAGCAATCCTAAAGACTACAACAATTGTTTCACTACAACTACAATACAATAGCACACCAATACATACTTCATCCTAACCCTAGCTAAAACCTGCTGGCTGCAGAGCAGAACACAGAGCTGCAAACAGTGTATGCAATTGAAACTTTCCACATGAACCACACACCCTGCAGATTTGGTAAAGAACTTTCACGCTGGACAACAGTCCACAGGAGAAACCACTCCCAGTCGTGCAGTAGACGCTAACAAGAAATGTTCTGCGTCCTCCTTTCCCATTCCACAACAACACATTGATGAGGGGGACGGGCCCACCCATAAACAGGCATTAAAAACTCCTGTTCACCATTGCAATAGCGTTGCCCAAATTCTAAACACAGCATCCACGGACCAGATTCTCCGTCGTCCAATGGGCTTATGTGGGTCACGTGATATCGTTTTAGTTATGAAAAGCGCAGTACTGCAGTGAATAGAGTTGTTCCTTTTTTAATTTACCGCTATTTTCTTTATATTGCGCGAAGATTCTGCGGTGCTGCATCTAGGAATTGAAAAGGTGAAAAGTCGCCTTTAAGTGGCACACGCCCAGTGCGTCACCTCAACAAGGTGAGCGAACGAAACAAAAGTAGCAGCTATTTCTAATGACCTGTCGTTTTTAAACGACAAACCAAGAAGCCAGCTGGACCGACCTAAGTAACACATGATCGAAGTAGTACAAAAGTGCATCCAGTTTGTAACCACAAACCAAGAAGCCAGCTGGGCTATGTAACGACAAATATAGCATGATCCACCTGCAACGTCCAAAAGACAACAGAAATCCTACTTATCTGTATTCGCTCAAGTTTCCTCCTTTGTCGAGTCTACGCACAGGGTATGTGTCACTTAATGCCTACTTGTATGGGTGGGCCTGCCCTTCTCCCCGGTGGGAATTGAACCACCAATATAATTCCCCCCTTAAGACCACACGTCTTTATTACAGCACTGAATGTAAACTTAGAGTTTAGGCCTTTCTATTACCCTTTATTTATGGCTTTGTTTACAGTCTAAAAGCTCTAGTCACACATCACATATGTATGAAGGGCCAATTTTATTTCGAGTAACCAAGCGTGACACTTGATGCCAGAAAGTAAATATCCTGAAAGTCAGGTTTTCAGTCACGAGGATGAGGATGAGGCTGAACGTATCTTGAGAAGGCGAGTCATGCTGCGCCACTCGAATTTCATGACCCCCATCCATCGGCGGGGCTTGACTTGTCGGCGCGAGACGTCCAGCTCCAATGACTGACCAACAAGGAAAAGTGGGAAACGGGAAGGTACTGCAGCAATCTCGGTTAAATGTGTATATACTTTCAGGAGAGTGGAAAAGGATGTCGCTCGTTTTTCACGAGGAAAAGAAAGGAAAAGTAGAGCCCAACGTTCGTTTGCTCAACAGCTTTATCTACCGAAGAGATTAGATGCCCCAAGATGAACTGACAATGTGAGGCAATTTAGCTGTCACATTTAATTGTGCAATTAATATCGGCAAAATCTTCGTCGACATGTGGGTTATTACTCATTCTTTCAAAAAATGTGGCATGCCATTACCGGAAGGAATCGGAAATTTGTTACGTTTAAGCCTGTCCAAACAATTTGATGGCCATACTGTAACTGTGGTGCACAGTGATGTGATATTTATATTTACACATACTGTATTACTACCCTAATTACAAACGTCTATACAAAAAAAAAACTACCAATGACAGCAATCGTAATTCGGTTTCATCCAGGGGTTTCGTCAATTTTAGTAAAATCAAAAAATTGTGTTAAAAAAAAAACTAACACTATACCGCATGCAAACCAGATGTTGTATTGTGAAGTTGACATCGTGCCTCTACCCTCCTCCTCCTCCAGGGCAGCATTAAGGGCACACGAAAAATTCTAACAAAAAGGGATTATATGTGCATTGCTGGAAAGGTCAATGTAATTAGTGAATCTTTGTAAGAAGCACTTTGTAATGCCGCCCCCATTTGAAAACTTGCAAAGAGCATAGCAAAACCTTCTTTATACATAATACGATGTTGAAACGAGTGTGTTTTAATTGGGTCATTCACATCATCCCAAGAGATTCTATCTAAGAGCTACGGATTACAGAAATACTTATTTCCATTGATCTGTAGGAACTTGAGGCTGGTGTTTCGGGGAGGGGGGGGGAAGGGAGGTGGTTATTAGCAATTTAGCAAGGTTCAGGCCATATCCAGGCTGATAAACATAGTTTAAAGAACATTCGTTAGGAGCTAAATACAGGGTGATCCACAAAAAACTGAATCAAACTTTTCCAGTTAGCACCCCTCAGTACCAGGAGAGGACCGAAATCTTCCCGTTTGATTAGATTTGATTTATAGAGTAAACAAATGACGCTCAAACTCAAAAAATGTCAATACTCATCACATCAGTATTGCGAATTTTCGATAGGCATTATCCGAAAATTAAATATTTTCAATCCTGTCTTCGTCAGGCAGCAAGAAACGTGTGATGATAGGACGACTAAAAATATTTAATTTTCGAATAATTCCTATCGAAAATTCGCAATACTGATGTGATGAGTATTGACATTTTTTGAGTTTGAGCGTCATTTGTTTATTCTATATTTCTATCACTCAAAATAGAATGGTCAAATTGTTTACAGTACATTTGATTTCTGTCCTATCCTGGTTCTGAGGGGTGCTGACTAGAAAAGTTGGACTTAGAAAATCTTGGGTCGTTAGTTATTTGTAAACCACCCTGTATAATTCTACTTACAACTACTTAAGGATCAGATGTTGTATTATGTAGTTGACATCGTGCTTCCCTTCCCCCTCCTCGTCCTGGGCAGCATTAAGGGAACACGAAAAATTCTTTAAACAAAGGGATTATATATGCATTATATATGAAAAAGTAGAGACATTACATAACGCGTCCTTCTAAAGCTGCTCCTATTACAGAAACCTTTCGAAAATGAACGATTTCACCTTCCCTTTTCCTTTTAGGTGTTTTAGGCAAGCCCCCAATGCGTACCCATTGGATTCTTCACATAGGACTTAACTATGTTATTTTTCACCCCAAACTTGATTGCTTAAGCCGGTTGATAATTAGGAGATGAGGATGAGAATTCTGAATCGCACTGCATACATGCCAAGTTGCTACACGTCAGCCAGACTGAACATTTGCCGGGCAATGAAGAGGGATGGACCGAACTTCAATACACTAAAGAAAAAAACAGAAATAACTAGTTGAGCTGTCCTGCGAACCGTTGATCGGGCTGCAAATCCGATGGCTCGTAAAATGGCCTTTCCGTGCGGTTGTGTCGATGCAATAAATAAACTGGAATGCCGCGTTAGAGTCTGCGGCCAAGGTTACGGAAACCGGTGAACATAAAAGAGAAAGAAATGTGCCAGAAATGCGGTTTCTCTACCACTTTCTACGGCAATGAAAACCAGAGAAGGCCAAGCCAAGCCAAGATTGAAGCCAAAACAATGATGGAAGCCATTTTTTAGCGGCTGATGGATTAATACAAAGTTACTGCTGGCGAAAGGGCAATTTCGATAACTAAAGAAACATTCTGACATCGCTGGTGCCATTCAATACGCATTATACTGACAACAATTTCACTGAGTATCATTTCACAGACATCGACATTTCACATACATTTATTTCACTGGCGCTGATGTTATCATCATACGTAGTATCCCAAGAGCTAAGGTAATTATCGAAAAATTTTTTCCACCCGAGTGCTTTGGCCCCTGTAAACTCACGAGTGTGAAGCACGAGGGAACTTATCTGCCAATAACTAGCATGAGTGAGTTTAATGGACCGAACACGAGTCTTGAAAAAAATTTGATAATTTCCAATAGCTCGCGGAGTATTGAGTTAGCGAATTTCTCGTCATTTTTCATTATTCAGCAAGCTAAATTACGTATGTAGAATTGAAAAATTTATAAAAGTTGCTGCTACCCACTAAATATCGGCACGCCGATTTGCCACACTACCACCAGGAATAAAATTTATATTTGCCGCCGCTGAGAAACGTCTCATTGACGCACACCTCCAAACATTTTTACTTTAAACAATTCCGTAATGATAAATTAATAAATATAGTACATAATTCTACTTTTTCTAAAATTGCAAGAGTAGTAAAATAAACAATCAACTACGAACTGTAGTGGAAGGTAAGAAATTTCAAAACAGTGCTCAGAATCTGTTGCTAGGTTACATTTACATTAGGCCTAACGAAGCAGGTGAGGGCTTCTGCGTGTGACTGCAGGCGTTGCTAGGTTACGCAAACGAACGACACAGTGCGTGTTTCTAAAGAGAGGTCTTCCTGACTGTCTCTGGTAGGAAAACGCATACTTTTATTTGAAATGAATCCGACAAACGCATTGTAACATGTCAACTGTGTAACGTTTGAAGAGAGTGACTGCCGAAAGTGTATCAACTTCAGAAAGCGGTTGCGATGTTTTGCATTACACTGCGTCGACCAATGAAACCTACAGGATATTGCCTTACTGATTCAGTTTTAAATTTAGCCAATGAACATCGACTTATAGTGATAACACCGCAGTAGATTTCATTGAACACATATATTGTGTTATCACTGTAAGTCGGTTATGATTGGACGAATTTAGTACACGGTCAAGTAAGCAAATTTCTGTCAGGCAAATTCACTATTTCATGTCAGCACGAGATTTTCGAATGGCTCCTTAAAATAACAAAGTGTATTTAAAACTCTAGAGACCGGAGGGACGAGATAAAAATTCGTATTGTTGGTTATATCATGGTGAATGGCAAACTGCCGTACGAGGCCCCAGCTAGGTACACATCTTACCTTTAGTGTCGAGCGATGTCGGGAACGAGTACCAACCATTTAAGAAGCTTCCTTTCGGTTTTTATGTGGCGTAGTCCACAACCTGTTTTTTTTTTTATACTTATTGTACCAGAAGTGCATGAAAAATAAATGGGCGAGGAACTCTTCACAGGTTTCATATTAACTAGCGTTTGGCCAAACCAGGGACTTCGCTTGTCCCCATCATTCGTAGACTGTATATTGAAATAAAACATCAACCATTGCCTAGACTCGATCTAGCATCGGAGCTGTCATTCACACTAACAGTGCGCCGACTACACTGCCATCACTTGAAAATAAGGTTTTGAAAAAAAAATTCCGTCAATAAAGTAGGTGCCTGCTATTTTCGCCTGCGTGTGATCACCGCGGCTTGTTGTCCGTCGCTCGTGGGTCGCATGGCTACAGATTTCTTTATACACAATGAAATGTGTGAAACCAGCCATATTGTGTGCGCGGCGTATCTTGAGTCCTGCAGATATTTTATGAGCGGCTACGTCTTCCTGGAGGGGACGGCTTTAATCGACGGCCGCCATTGTTTTTGTAACGGTCTTGGATATCAACAAGGCACTCTCCTACCATAAATATACAATTGATTATCTGTGTTCGTTCTGGGGTGAACTCGAGATAAGATGCGGACACTATAAGTAATATCGTAGAACAATTGAGCAGCATAAAATTTTGCGCTTATGCGCTATTATCATCAATGGAACTCGCGCTGCACTTTTTTATTGATAACTTGTCCCACCTTCGAAGTCATTATTTGTGCGCGTACGTCGTCCAGAGCGACCTGAAAAGTATTTTAACATCGAGGTAAAAGCCCTGGCCCTTACCGGAAGTTGACTGGGATAGCAAAAACTAAAAAGCTCCTCAGATCGCTCTGGAGAACTAGTGGTACAAATAATGACTTAGAACGTGAGACATGTAACAATAAAGACGTTCAGTGAGAGTTCCAGTGATTATAATAGTGATTATAAAAAAAAAACGGATTGCTCTACGATACTACTTATGGCTGGTTTCACCATTTTCATTATATCTATAGTACTTAGGGATGGGGCGGTTTCATTTTTCTATCTTTGGTTCCGGTTCCGGTTTCGGTTTTTAAGCCCAAAAAACCTCGGTTTCGGTTTCGGTTTTTGCCACCATCCATCCCAAGTAGATATTTCTATTTTTTCTTCTTCTTGTAACAGTAGTATTACTAGCTTCAACTCAGTCCTGCTTCACTTTCATCAGCGTCATAGACCATGGGTACAACTGTGGCACCATTTTCCGTGCCAATAATATAAAGAATTCTTCATGACGAAACAATTTCCCAAACGCTTCTGAACTCACGTTATTAGCTGTTTTCGTTGCGAGGCGGCAGACATAAAACCGATGCCGTGTTGGAATTTGAGGTGATTTCTAGCTTCTAGCTGCGAGAATGCAAAAGCAAGTGGTTGCGTAAACCACTAAGGGCTCGTTTACGCAACGACAGTTTTCTCGCTTAGTAGCTTTTACTTGATCAATAGTAAATCTGATAGCTGCTTCTCGCCTTTACCGGAGTATGCGGCTTTCGAGTTGTCTATGCGTATTAGTAACCGTGGCAACGACGCAGACGCAAGTCTTCTCCTCGTGCCTCGTGACACGGCGTACGATGCTTGCACCATTTGAGCACCGATTTATGACAACAACGAAACAATTCTTACTGCAGTACAAGACGATGGACTGTTTTTTGTATGCCGGCATTCGATGGTTTATCTTCGATTCGATAGCCACGAAATGGACGCCTTGTTGGATTTTGAATTCTCGATGGGAGAAGCTATTTGTTCTACCGACGTTTGACCATTGCTATAGAAGCTGTACTTTGAGGGAGAATAGCAAATTTTGGAAATAGCGTGAAATGACAACAATCTTGTAGCAATGTTTAAAATTACTGTAGCACTTTGTTCTTTATCCGTGTTGTTATTTATAATACATATAATTTGTTATCTATTAGCGCATTCATTCAGTAGCAGCGTGAAACTGATCATAAATAATTAACGGTTGACTAGCAAATAGCTTTCGACGAGCGAGAAGGCCTTTTTGCGTAAACGCCCCCTAACAGGTGTACGTAAAGCGATCATTCAATTTTCTTATTTAAATGGCAGTTTAGTTCTCATCTCGTTGACTCCAATGACGGCTTGCTTGAAGCTCTTGCATGTAAGACATGCCTTTATAAAGAAATGTATATTGTTTATTTTTTCGATAAAGCAATACCAAGCAAGGTTTACCACTGCACCTTACCCCATCTCAAACATATTATAGTTTCTACCCAAAATTACAGCTTTTCGATTGTTTCCCCCATTGTCCTGTACGTAGCCATATTTTGATTTAGATTGTAGGTTGCAAGAAACTGTAAGTGAAACCTTTAAACATGAACAGCTGATCTGTCTACCGTTTCCCACTTTTTTCGGACGAAAATTTTTTAAAAGCAAATTAGAACGTCATTTGCTTCTGGTAAATTGTTTTGAATCATCGTACTACGCACGCAACATCTTTCATTTATTTAAAGTAGTACTGAGATATCAATAAATGTTTTCCTTAGGTGATAGTACGTTGGAACGTTTTGTTTTAAATCCGGAAAAATTTTCAAAACGAACAAGCAACATACATTTTTATTTATTTTATTTTTTGAAAATCATCACAATTTTTTTACGTCTAATAGATGTATTTAATTTTGCCCGATTTCATTTTGCGTAAAAAAATTTTTTTTAAAGCGAGATGTCTGGTTCCCTACTCGTAGTTTTTAAGCTTCCTTAGGTCCATTTTATTATTATTTTTATTCTTGCCTTTGAGTTTTTGCCTTGTTATGCATCTCAAAGTGTTTTACTAGACTTTGGCTTCGTACCCGTAACTTTTATTGTATTCATGCTTGATAACGAAGCGGGGACTACTTTGAAACGTCGCAACTTGTGTATTTAACGTGCGATGTACGGGCTTCTATTTTTTATCGTTACTTCTTAGTGCTTGCACTATTTCATTTCATACAGCTTAGAGTGCGTAATTGAAAAATTGCAGATTGACCGTTTCGCATTGGCTGGACTTGGTGGGGATATTCCAACTTCCATACACGACGTAAAAATTATTGTTTGCACCAGGTTCTTCTACTTTGAATCGCTGAATATTATGGAGTGTGAGGGCATCCCTTAGGGAAGCTTTTCATTCTTCTACTTTGAATCGCTGAATATCATCGAGTGTGAGGGCATTCCTTAGGGAAGCATTTCATTCACCTACTTGGCTGATATTGCTTTAAATAAAATTGATGATGAACTTTTGGTAAAATTGTCTACTACTAAATATTATCGGCGCCGTGTTGATGACTCTAGCATTGATTTTGAAGTCCGAAAAATTACGCATGTTGCAATTTCTCAATAAAACCTACCCATCTTTGCAATTTACAGTGGGGGAAACAGTCAATAACTCAATTCCGTTCCTCGACTCTGCAGTAATAATTAATCTTGATCAGAAAATTGAATTTACTCATTGCAGAAAATCAATTACACGCTATCGATTCACTACAACTCATTCATTGACCCCCCCATTCATAAAAGAAACATAGTAACATCTATAATAGATCTGTAGCTCTATAATAGAAACATCTATTCTCACACCACAAATAAATTCCTCCTTCCACGAGAAATAAAGTACACCTTGTTCAAGTTAATTGAAAATGCCTTTCCCCACCAACTACTAGAAAAACCAGTCGAACATGAAGAAAATATTACAAAACCCGAAAATAACCAAAACCTATTATTGTGAGCGCGGCGTATCTTGAATCCTGCAAGTATTTTGTGAGCGGCTACGTCTTTCTGGAGGGGGTGGCTTTAATCGATGGCCGCCATTGTTTTTGTAACCATCTTGGATATCATCAAGGCACTCTGCTACTGAAAACGTACAATCGATTATCTGTGTTCGTTCTGCGGAGAACTCAAGATAGGCCGCGGATACTATAGCTTTTTTTATCCCATTCCGGAGGTAGCTGCTTTATTCCTTATTTATTTTTGGAATAAAACTGTATACTCACACACATGTAACGATGTGATGGACATTGAATTTTGAACTCATGCAGCACCATACCATGCAACATGCGTTTACTCCCTTATATCAGCTACATGTTTGCAGCAGTGTACGTCAAATAAATCAAAGGTACACCTCGCAGCTATGAAAAATGTCGGTTTACTAAACTGCGAGCACAGTCATTAACGTTTTCCCGTTTCGTTCCGTCCCTCAACTGTCCACCGGAAAAAAAAAGAAGAATAAAAGTATATTCAAAAAAGTGATATAGCAGTGCGTTAATTTTAAACGTGTAGCTTTGCTGTGGCGTTCATGGGAACCGCGACCCGACATCCTGAGGAATTTTTTTTTTCCAAATTCTGCCACGCGTATAGTATAGAATAATTTCATTTGGCTGCTTACAAAGTTCGGTTCATTTCGTAATTCAAATTCCTTCAAGAAAGCAGTAGTATAGGTAGGACCCCTTCATCATTTGTGGCACATGAATCTAAAAAGAAAATGTCATTATCGCATTTCTTTCTTTGTTCGGGGGGGGGGGGCCCCCACGCTTCACGCTCGTTCCAGATTGTGACGGGAAAGTTTAAGACAAGTTTTTGCGCAGTTAATGAAGGTTTTTTTCCTTTCTTTTTTTTTTTTTGTACTTGACGTCGGCGAACCATGAGGGCTTCAAGTTTCCGACAGAAATTGCTGGACTCGAGAAACTGGCTTGTCAAGCAAGAGGTTACCATCCTTTTTCTCTCATATAGGTAGCGTGTCACTCCACCGTAGGAGCCATTAAGGAGAAACACTAATAGTACGTGCGTTACGACGCAGCATTCATTACCGCAACGAGAGAGGCCATTCTTTACGTAGAAAGTGCTTTAAATTAGAAATGTCTGTATAGCCATGGCATTACTGATGGCAAAATTCTAACTGGTTTGAAGAGATGTTGTTTTTTTTTTAATAATGTTGTTTAGCAGTAAGTCACCTGAGCTCTCATCGGGCCCATTTTTAAATTCAGAATCTAGAAGAAGAGAAACGAAGCTGCAGATAAGCAGCCGAATAAATGTACTCCTATTGTTGCATCCGTGGACAGGAATGAAGGCCGTATGCGCCCAGCTAGCCGAAAAAATAAGTGTCATCATACGAACAGGAATCGTATCCGGAATTGGTAATCGGAAGAACCGGGTTCTATTCCCCGCCTTGTGGTGATACGTAATTTGTTTCGTCTATTAAGATGGCCGTGCAATGGCTTTCACTGCAGTCTCTAAATGAGCGTATATTATATATGCTACTTATCTAGAATCTAGATTTTTGAATCCAGATGTATTAGGAACTGAAACTAATTTGGTGATGATACAGGACTAGCGCTATTCGAATCGGTAAATCTCCGGACATGGACCAAGATGTGTCAAATAGAAGAGAATGCAGGTCATCTCTCATGACAGTATTCACTAGTGGTTCTTTTGGGCCCTTTGTTGTTCCGAGCAGAACAGTTTCTTCAGACATCTAGGCTACGACATTTTATGCAACTGTCAGCCACTGTGACCACCAAAGAAAGCACTTTAAGACCAAACTTAAAACACGTAACATGTTATTCTGGTATTGAATGTCAAAGATTCCAATTTCATTTTCAACTCCAATACCTACAATGACACTTTCACCACAATTCTAGCGCAGCAAACTGACCGCCGGCGATGGTGGTGCATGCCTTCTGGCGTCAATTACAGTATTGTAAGTGAAAGCAAGAATTTATAGGGTTTGGGAGGAGAACTTGTAACTTGAGACCCCTTCTGAAATGTCTTAGATCCATTTCAGTTAGTTCCGTGTAAGTTTACAGAGGGCGCCATTAGTTTTATATGAAAATTTCTACCTAGTTTTCAGCCTAAAATTAAACTTAATTAAACGGAACAGCTTGTATTTAATTATTATTTAGTTTAGCTTAGCTGTGATTTAGTTTACTTTAGATTTGGGCTGAAATAAGAGCAAAAATTACCAGATGGAACGTGTGGCGCCCTCTGAAAACTCGGACGGAACTAATTGGAATGGATCTAAGACGTTTCAATAGGGACTTTTTAGTTACAAATTGTCCTCCCCAACCCTATAAATTCTTGGTGAAAGTAAGCAAGGGAGTTTCCCAATCTTTACCCAAAGGACTTTGAATAAAAAACCATGCCTTAACAATGGTTAGGACGTATAGTATATAGGTCGCTTTCTGAGCAATGGGATCCAACAATGTTGAGGCGTGCCGTTCCAAGCCATTGTTGAACCCTTGTATGAGAAAAGAGGGTGATATCTTATTTCTCTTTCGTTTTGATGCTCTCGGTCCAGCGTGCATTGTTGAGCTGCATTGTTGCGATCCCAGTCCTCCGCCATATGCTCTATCATCATAGTGTGGAAGAGCAAGTTATTGGAAAAGGGGGTGGGGGGAGAATTGACACTTAATGGTTGTCGGTCTTGGCATCCTTGCACACGTTTAAATGCGCAAGTAACGAAATGCATTCAGCAGCTTCTGCTATGCTTCATGGCAATGTGCCATTCCCAAGCCAGAAGAAAGTTTTGTGTAGAATATTTGCCAGACAGAATGACAGAAGTACTGAGAAGAATACCATTTAATTTTGAAAGCCATTGCATTGTCTTGATGAACAAGAATTCTTTACGAATATATTTGTATACTGATGTGTTGTTGTTTTTGTAAAATGTTTCATTCAATTAGCCTAATTACTATTCGCTTGCATTTTCCATTTAACACAATGGGTACTGAGATCCGTATCCAGTCCTCCCCCGTTTATCCCAGTCTTCAATCATTGTTACGATCCCGTCTTGCTGCCTTGTTATAAGAGGATTGTGAACTTCAAAACGGGTCAGAGGCTAATGATATATGCGAATACCCACTTTACAAGTGAATGGACTAGAAGTAACAAGTCTTTTTTTTTTGCCAGTAAAGGCTTGTTTTCCCAGAGCCTCGTCACAATATTCACGAACATGCGGGCCCACAAAGTAGTCATCCAGCACCTCTGCAGTACAAGAAAAAGGACTGCAGTGTTGCTGCACATGTCGCTTGTTGCCCCGCATGTTCGCGCATGTTGTGATGAGTCCCTGTGGGTGTTACAAGCTTACAACACAGTTTCTTCGCAGGCATGAACTATTCCTCGTTACTAGAAGAATCCAAAAACGAACAACGTTAAGAACAGTCAAAGCTATACAGTGTATTACTGCTTTTAGTCTGCTATTGCCAGGAGTAGTGTACATCATAATGGGATCTCAGCCTTGTTCCCTCGGACGCTTTTCCAACTCTGCGTCTAAGGTTACACGCTTTTTGGCAAGCCTCGTGGGATGGACAGGACGGCAATAAATTACGAGCTATTAAAGGCACTGTTGAGGAATGGCACTCGGCGTGTCGCCGCAGTCGCCGTGAGGAGGTGGTGTTGGCCCGTTTGCGCATTGGTCACACTCGACTTACTTACTGTTTCCTTTTGCGGGGGGTTGACCCTCCTGAATGTTATTGGTGTCGCCGGCCACTTACGGTCCGGCACTTCCTTGTTGATTGTTGCCATCTTGATGGTTTTCGTCGTCGTTTCCATCTTCCGCATGACATTGTGCGTCAATTGGGCGATAAGTCTGTCCTCCTGTCAGGTGTTTTTCAATTTTTGCAGGAGGTACAGATGTCTGACAAGATTTAGGTTAGGGGTTTGAATAATATCTCTGTAATGTGTGGTGCAGTGGCAACCCGGACCACTGCACTGTGACTGAGGTTGGCGCTAATGACCAAGCTGTCGACGCGCCATTAAGCCTCATTTCCCCCCCCCTCATAATGGTGGTACTTCTTCCACTTAACATCTGTCTCTTGGGTATTTGGGTGGGTGGATGCCCCGTCCATCGTCTTTTTCTATTTCTATTTCTTCCCATTTCTACGCATTATGATAAAACGTACTTGTTTCAGTGCATTCTTCCTTGAACCCGAAATGCACCTTCGGTGGACAATGGAAATAAGAAACTGCCTCATCAGACAACAGCAGAAACATTGTAGAAATTGACTCTCGTAGCGTATATTAAACGGGTATTGTTTAAGCATTGTTGCTTTATTCCAAAGTTCTCCTTCGGCAAACAAGGGAAATTAGATATTACCCTTTCAGTCAATAACGATAAATGTGTTTTAATTTTCATAACAATCAATCTTTTGGAGCGACGCGATTGACATGTTGTACGTCAGTCACATTGCCAAGGAATACGCTGTTTAGTTGTGATAGCGGGCGGGATATTCAGTCTTGGACACTCTTAAACAATAGCCCACGGACGTGCTTTATGTAGGAATGCCATGCGGTTTTCGGCCATTATAGTATATTTCAAAATCGAATGGATAAGTCGCACAAGCCCCTTGCAAAATTGTCGGAAGAATGTTGTAGTTCAAGAAGTCAAACAAAAAACGGGTTGAATAGACGGTGTGGTATAGGACACGACAATAGGGAAGAGTGTAAGATGCGAGTATAGGCAACGAGGTATGATGGTTCTTCTGTTGTTATAGGTTAGGATAGGTAAATTGCACCGGGTTGAGTTTCATACTACAGAACACATATGTAATGGTTAGGCTAGGTCAGTATCATTCATGAGGCTGGGTAGGCGATATATTTCAAGGAAACACATCGGGCTTCCCCAGACTTGTCCAACTTCCATTAGTATTTAGTGAGGGGTTTCGTCCACCACAACCACTACTCTCTTCGTCCGTGTCAAGGTGAGAGTTTTTTTCTTAACGCAATTCTCATCGTAAGACTCTGCCTGTGCGTCTGTGTGCACGCATCGCTGCATCATACGCCCAATGTTGAGTCGATCCGCATCAGTGACACGCTCGACGCTCGTGTCCCATATCATATTTTAGCTGTTTCGGTAGCGTTAATGTAATTGCAATAACCATGTGGGTGGGTGGACGCTGTAAATTCCCATTATTTTTGATGAGTAGGCAGCGATGTCAAACATATAAAAAAAAAACTTCTTAGCCGGTTATAAATTCGAAGTTAGTAAAAAAAAGTTGGCACAGACTACTGTAAAGCGTGCTATTGTCGCTGAATATTACATCGACCAAAATTGTCTTATCTCGTGATGTGATACGTATTCATAATTAATTGAGGTTACATGATCTTTTCTTCTTTCTTTAGGATTAAAACTTTTCTACCAAAAGCCGATTACACGATTCCGAAGTAATGAAACTCACTCCGTTTGTGAATAATTAATGACTTTACTTTTTAAAACAAAGTTTTAAAGATTATAAATTTTAAAGGAAATCGTGCCAACATCCTGAAATACTAGAATCTTTTAAAGGACACAAGTTGATGAAAACAGTAGCGAGTAAAAAAAAAAAAGAGAGAGAAAGAGACAAAAAAATTGTTGTTACTACTTTGGATTTTGAAGAAATATTTCGGGTTCTTAAACAGCAAGCTAAAGGACTGATTAGAGGCTTTCAGGTGCTTTCAACAATTAAACAACCACATCCAATAATTCCCCATACAGCACGTTCAATGTTGCAGGACATATGTAATGATTATAGTTGGCATGACAAAATGACGGACGGGTGCAAAGATGAAAGGAAGAGAAGAAAGGTTCTCAAACTGCAAGCTCCAAATCTCACTTCTCACTTATTTATTTAGTTTCTATTTATTTATTTATTTGTTGATCTCTCCGACGAGACACAACCGACCAGCAGTTGTGCACAACTCTTCCTCGTAGTCCAGAAAAATAAAAAGAGGCCGACCCTTTTCATTCCAATTTCATTTCTATTAATTTTACAAGTCCGTTTGCGACTCAGGTGATGTGACACCACGAGCACACACGTTTAAATTATATGATTAAAATCACAAAGCTACAATTAAAAATTAAATTAAAGTATAGTTATTCCAAACAACAGACAAAACAAGCATGTCCCCACCAAAAAATAAATAAAGGTGAAATGAATTTAAAGTGGGAAGCAATCAGACATAAATAACATGCAGGCCAAACGAAATCTCCGACTACGCCATTGTTTCAAAAATGTGTATAGCAATTCGTTCTTGCACCAGCACTTGTAGGTTGAATATTCTGGTTGGTGACTTTAACATGTCATTTATCGACTGGGCAAGGTTGCCACTAACCATGCAAACAGCAGGGTTTTCTTGTGGGGTGTTTCCAAACCGTGCATCACCCAGCAGGTTACTGAACCAGCCAGACTAGACAATATTCTCGATCTCGTCTGTTCCGATGACGACAGCTTGGTTTTTGATGTCACTGTAAATGAGTGCCTTGGTGCGAGGGACCACAACATGGTTTCCTTTAAATTAAATGTGTCACATTTGGCACAGCACGAAACAACTTGTCCTCTAAAACCCCATATTGATTATGAGCTGTTTAGGTCACATCTCCGGGCGATTGATTGGGCTGCTGAGGTATACGTATCAGTGATATTGAGGTGATGTGTAGATGTGAAATTACAATTTCTTGAAGTTTTGTACAAAGTGTACTTCTAAACATACCTCCGCCAAGTGGGAGAGGGGTTCGAGTAGGCCTTCGACCCGTTACCCTAAATAGCCAGGTAAAATTCTCCGGTTTCGTAGTAGGAAATTAGATCCTTGGCGAATTTATGAGGAGACACGTTCACTTGTTGCTCGATCTAAGTGCTTTACTTGTCAAAAGGCATATTCTAAACTATAGTTAGAGAATACAAAATAAACACTGATAAAAGATACGCAGCAATGGGAATTTAATATCACTTTTTGGATTTATTAAAGCCAAGTCAAGTGGAGGACGATGTGTTCCACCTCTGAAACTTAATGGCGGGTTTATTGCCGATACTCTTGATAGCGCAAATGCCTTTAGTCGTGAGTTTTCAAAAAAAATAATCACTAGTTTTTCCAACACTCCTGAGTGGCAAGGTGCACCTAATTGCTTGACGTGCCCCCTGAAACATTAAATGCTAACGATGCACTTATGTCTTTATCACGACTCAAGCTAAGTAAAGCAGTGGGCTCTGATGGCTTCTCTGCATTCTTTTTTAAGAAGATTAAGTATGAAATTTGTATCGCGATATATTAGATTTTTTTACTTTTAATTAAATACGGCTTTCTCCCCGCGTTATGGAAATCTGTCAATATTAGCCCTACTTGTAAGAAAGATTATGCTTCACACAGTGGAAATTATCAACCTACTGCCCAGACTTGTGTACCCTGTAAGCTGCTTTAGGGTTTAATTAGGAAAAGCATGTTTGCCTTTAAAGGGGGAAAGTAATCTGTTGTTGTTTGACCAGTTTGGGTTTTTGCATGGACTTTCCACCTGCATCCAGCTTTCATTAGCATTGGATGACTGGACTAGCTCTGTTGACGCAGGCGTCCCTGTGGATATTGTTGCTGTAGATATTTGGGAAAGGCGTGCGATTCGGTTTCACACCTTAAACTTTTGGTCAAGTTGGATTTACGTAGGGTTTGAGGTGACCTTTGGTCCTGGTTGGCTAATTTTTTATTAGGTAGAACCCAGCATGTGAAAACTGAAGGGACTTTATCAAACCCTCGTAATCGTTGGGAGTGTAACCCAGGGTTCAGTTTTGGACCCCTTGCTGTTTATTTTATATCTGCACTATCTATCCTCAGTATGCTCAATTCTGCTCTAAAGAAATGTGATGATGATTTTAAACTGTAGCTACTCCAACGTGGTTGATAATAACACATTTTTAAATTTCTAATCGGAGCTTGATAACCTTCAGTGGTGGTCAGAAATTTGGCAGCTTCCCATCATGCCCATGAAATCCCTTGTTTTGAATGTTGGCCACCCTAATCTTCGTTTAAATTACTGCCCTTGTGGCTCACTGTTAAAGCATATCAAATTGGCCAAGGACCTTGCGGTGTGGTTTGCCCATGATCTCAAGTTCGTTATCATATTGTTAATGCAGCCGGATATGTGCCCAATGATGACAAAATTTTTAAGTCTGGTGACAGGAAAACTCTGTTTGGTCTTTTAAGGTGAATGTGCGACATTTATTGGACCATGCCAGCCCAATTTGGTCGCCATATCTAGTGACAGTTATTGAGCTGATTGAATCTGTCCAATGCAGGTGTGCAAGGTCATGGTACACCCACCTTTCCTATCATGAGAGAAATCTGCGTGGCCTTGATTCCCTCTAATTGCATAGGCTGTGGGCTGACTAACTTTACTTATGCCCTGTTAAGGGGCGACCTGCGCCATTTTGTGTCTGGCTGTTTGAACTCGGATCCACCAATTCAAATTGGTTGTGGAATGCTGCAACTGGAACTGCGGTAAGTACTTTTTTTTGAACAGAGTCGTTCAACCGTGAAACACATTATCTAGGGATGTTGTTCTTGCCCCATATCTGGAGGTTTTCAAATGGAGATTGAAAGAAATCGGTGTTGGAGAGTTCCTTCGATGTTTTTACTAATTTCGTTTTTATAGACATAGCCCCATTTTCTCATTCTGTTAGATTGGCCATGCTTTGTATATTACAGTTTTATTGTAATTTTATTGTAATTTATACTTTTGCATTTTTTTTGTAATTTTAAGCTTTTCTTGGACCAATGTTAGTGGCATCTTGTTAGGGCCTTTTGTGATCCTTTCTCCCTCTAATAACAAATGTGTCTTATCTTCTTATATTTAACAGCCATTAGAGGGGACAGTGGCTTCTGCAATCGTGGTAGCAAAATGTACAGTCACAGACATACTGAAATACAGCTGAATTCAATATTTGGATTGATATTTACATTGCCATCGGTATCAGATGATATTATCGGTATTGGATCATATTTGTCAACAAATGCAAAAATACATGTCGATATCGGTAATATACTGTATTTTGGTAGCACAACACTGTAAATAGCATCAAAAATCCGACTATTCAATAATTTTGAAATCTAAAATAAACTTTGGAATAAAGACGTGGAAATGTCGAATTTTACATCATACTTCAAGAGCAACATCCTGGTTAGCTTTTAATTGTACACAAAATCCAAAATTTCAGAATGAACTACGTCAACAAAATTAGTTTACATTAGAATCAAATACAACAAAAGAACAAAATTCAGCTTTAGCTTCCCTTAAGCTAAGTTTAACATACATTTTCGGTAAATATATATAGCGGTGAGCAAAACCAATATAACACATCACTTCAATATGGGATCAGTCAATCCCTAGAGCCCCTCTGCTTTAATTTTAAATGACTACAATCAAGCCATCTGGTTTCCCCACAACGCCAAATGATGATTGGGCGATTCATTTTTGCTGTCGCTTCTAGATGAAATGAACCAATGCGAAAGTAGGCAAAATAGAATGCTATTTTCAGTGTTGAAACCAGGAAATCGAAATGCTATTTGTAATGGTTCGGTTTTCGGTTCATTCATGTACTCTGAATATTTACTTATAATATTCGATATACGTTGCCGACAAGAATTCCAAAAACTTGATGTAGGTTCTGCATGCTATACTTAGATGCGTATTAGATTACCACTGTAGCTAGTAATCCATGAATTTGACGAAGTAAAATGCCTGCGTACATTACTCAAACAGGATGCTCAAGAACGCTGTCATAAACATGAATATAGTCATTATGGTGGCGTGTCACGTTCAAAACCCTTCTCAGAATTAGGCCATGCCATAACAGGTTAGGTTAGGTTAGGCCATGCCATAACAGGTTGCTTATTTTTACACTTTCCCAGCCGAGGTTAAGAAATTAACGCACCATGACAGTAGGAAAAAATAACAGATGGATAAACAATTTTATTGGGTAAGATGTTATGCCATGTAAGGTCGGTGTTCAATCAAGATTTATTGCTTGCAAGAAACGTTAGTTCCTTAATTCTCCCATAATATTATTTGCATAAAAAGAAGTGTGTCATTCAAACATTAGTTAGATAATGAAAGTAAGCAGCGAACTAAACAACAATGAAACAAAAAAGTAAGAAATGTGTTAATTTATTAACCTGGAAAGCGAAACGAATTGGCATTTTGCTTTGTATGTTGGTCTGTCTCCTGCCTGTCCGTTTCGTGGTTATGGCGAAACGTATCAGCCTATTCGAATAAAATTTGATAGGTATATTCTTTGAACACAAGCCAAACTATTAATCAGTGACGTTAAGGGATTAAGTGTGTTAATTTTCTTGACATACTTTGATGTCAATACCTTAAACGGTCATAGCACTATTTAACCAGACGGCTAATTTTACCACTTGCGGTTTCTGGTATACGGTGTAATAGAAAGCAACATGACTGGCTTTGTGGGAACACATTATACACTAATTATGCAACGATTTGCCTTTTTTTGTCACCGATTTGATAAAATATTCGTTGAAGAATGACCTTAAAAAATAAAACATTCCTCTGCTTATTTGTTTCTACACAATCCTATGTTTGGAACGATGTTAAGATAGTCTACCAGCTATCCCTCAAACAAGCCTACCCTTAATTTTGACTTAGCTTGTTGGTGGATGAACTGGGAGCGATCCAAGGTAGTAGAATAAATCAAGTGGGTGAGAATGATGGAATAGTTGGAACATTCTGTCCTATTTCAGAAATGCGGCATTGGTGGGCTTGACGGGAATGATTCAAGAATCAGATCGTGTCTGTGTGAGGAGGTCCCGACTGTCCCATTTTATAAAAGCAGCGGGGCGTGCCAGCGGTAGAACTTGACGGACCTAACCTAACCAAACCCAATTCAAGGTGTGGAATTATTGTAGTGGGTTAGAATGACGGGGACTCTTCTGGCATCCTGTCTCGTTTTAAAAAATTGCTATAACTTTTGGGCAGTGGACCTTGGCAGGACTGATCCAGGAATCTAAACGTGTGTGAATGACGTGGACAGTCCCGACATTCTGTCTCGTTTTTTAAAAAGTGGTATAGCTTATCGGCGGTGGACCTTGGCGAGAGCTATCCAAACATGGTCTATAATGAAGGTAGCCCAGCTTGCCATTTGGAAAACTATGTGGGTGGTTAACCTTGTCACTTTCCACAATCCGGCCTTCCAACAGAAGTCGGAGAGCTTGTCGGTTGCGTACTTTTGTCAATGCGCCCTTAAATTCACACGCTGTTGCCCCCGTAAGGGCTGGTGGGAATGATAGAAGCGGTTTCACTGGGCCTTTGGTTTTGTTGGTAGGTGTCCAGAATGGCTACGTTCTGCTCCAACCAAAAACGCAGGAGAAACAAATAGCTATAAATGTTATCATGAATTAATATTCATGTGGTGTCTCCACCTCTTCATCTTTAATCCCCCCCCCCTTACCTACCCCAAACAAAATGAAAAGCAATGCCATATGACAACATTCTCTGCTTCCTTTTCTCCATCTTTTTTCAGCTTCCTCTTCCATTTCCCTTTTTGCATGCTGGATGTGTATTTGCTGAGTTGGGTGGCACTGTTTACTGTTTCTTGCTTTTACGGGATCAAATTTAATTACAAAGATCTCATCAAGGCACACAAACAAGAGATACGTTTTACGAGTTCAGGCTGATGTTTCCAAGTCTTGTTTCCAAAATCGATATTCCAAGTTGTGTTTAGTTCTAACTCGTAAAAGATCTTTTCATTATGTTATTGTTTTTTTTTTTGTTTTTTTTTTTTTTTTGCTTTTTATTTCTTCTGGTACTATTACAATTTCTCTTAGCTGAGTAAAAAAGAGTCTTTCCAACAATATGCCGTGATAAACAGGTGAAAACATCATGATCATGAAAACTATGATGAAAGAAACCATGATTAAATAAAGGCCTTATTGTAATTCACAGCAATTATTATTTTGCATCTTACAGGTTAAGCAAAAGGTTAAAGAACTTTAAAACTTCATTAGTCTATTAAACAGAAAACCAGCAAATTATATATATTTAAAATCGTACGCGTGTACTGCGTTGCTGTCAAAATTTTAATGGTCTTTCAGTGTCCACAAAACTTCGTAAACAATGATCACTTGCCAATCATCGCTGTTATCTCTGTGTCGCTCGAGTGTTGTGATTTTTAAAGTCTTCAACCTTTTAATAAACTTGTAAAATGCAAAAATAAATAATTAACATTTGCTGAAATTACGAATGCAATGACCGTTCAGTTTCTTTTGTCACTCAGGTTACAATACTGATCGGGTTTTTTTTGTTTTTTTTTTCTACTTTTTTAGCACGCTTATAGTTGGGAAAATTCAGTGCAGAAAAGGTGATCTAAATCCAACAAATTTAATAAGAGAAACTTCAGCATTATGGGAAACTTTTTAGTTTTAATATTATATCGTGTCTTCCAAGTCTTCAATTGTGCCCTGATGATGAGGAGACCTTCTTACATGTTACCACTGTCATCACTCCAACTCAGAAACCTACACCTTTCCTGGAACAAATTGAAAGATCCATATCCCAACTTTTTTTTTTTGTCTGTGTTGGGGGAGAAGGCGGCAATGGCACTTTACTGTCGCAGATAATCGAACCTGAAGATTTCGAATGCACGCGGGTTGAAAAACACCACTGCGTCAAAATATTCAAGGGGGTGAATTAAACGAATGAGAAATTCTATCATAAATAATATTCAAAGTTGTTCTCGGGACTCTCAGAACCTTACATTCGTGTCTGCCTGGAAAGAAGCCAAAAATATGTGAAACGTTCCAGGCTCAGTTTCACATACGAAACCCCCGTTTCACTATTTATTTAGTTGCTTAATATTTTAGCGGAATATTGCGCTTATAACTTGTGATGTTTGGATATTTGAAAATGCATCTCAGAAGTCCACAGAAATTCCAAGTTTATCTTGAGTGAGTTCTTCATTAGCCTACTTTTCATCAAATGGGTGCCAACCAACTTCACAAGAACTGCGAATAATCGTTAATTGTAGCCAACAATGTCCAGCTATGTTATGTTATGTTTTGAAATCAATGAACGATTCGAAAAAAAATGGTCTCTCCCTGACAAGCAAAGGTACCACGTATTATGTAATCTAATACGGTAATATAATTATTGAGCTTATAATTACCTTTAGGGCCTTATCACTTTGGCAATCCAATTGTTACCAAAATTAGTGTACTGTCATTCAAGGTATGACCGTTAAGCCTGTAAAGGGAAGTAAATGGTATAAAATTAATATGAAAGCGTTGCATGACACTGGTAGCTTCGCTCATCTGAACGTGAATAACTTTATTGCCTTTACCCCCACAAATTCGATTTGAAGCTGAACGACTTCAAATCTTTCAGCTTCTTCGTTCCTTATTTTTTGAGCACTGATTCTTGTTAGTTGATTCTTTGTTCATGTCCTCGTCCTTCTGAACCTAATGGGTTTCATTCTGCGTTTATTTAATACTGACCAAGCCTGATTGGCTGTCAGCGGTGACTAAGTACCTTTTGTGATAACAGAAATGTTACCTTAATTCATTAAATAATGCATTACGTGTAGGAGGGGGGGGGGCGTATCCAGCATGGTGCAGGTGGTTCGGCTCCAGTTTATGCTTTAAAAAGCATTGAAGAGTCGTGATGGGCATAATGGTTGAATTTGTCCGACTAGCCTTGGAGCAGTATTGAAAGACGATGGTGTAAGCTGGCCCGACGGTTAATTAGCACGACTCTCTCGTATGCCAGAGGTCCTAAGTTCGAGCCTGACGTTAGACACCCCCTGATATTTTCGGGCAGAGAAGGGCTCTGTGATGCTTTGTGCTATTCTAGAAATTCCTGGTTGGAATTAAATAGCAAAATTGTTCCTCTCTTCTTGTGGCTCCGTGGCTTTGGCTGGGAGCTAGCAAACGTCCGAAGTATTGTTCGACATGGCATGCTTGCTACCTTGCACTCCACTCATTTCATTTTAGGAGTCACGCCTTAAAAACTGTGGCCCATTACTTTCTGGTTAATTTCCCTAATTGTACCTTTTTTTTCAAGGGCCGGTTAAAATATAATATTGAAATACTGCTCATTTTATTTATTTATTTACTTTTGTCAAATTTGAGTGTCAAACCCCTTAACCAGTTTTATTGATGTTTAAACCACGAAAAAACCATGGAATCGATGTGAAAATTTGAATCGAACGAATTGAATTACTATTTTAAAAAAGATTTTATTTTTCATTGAATTTAATTAACGAAAATGTCATTGTAGACCGTGCAATTTTTTGTTTGTTTTAAAGGTAAAATTCATTCTTAACATCAGGCAAAAATAACAGTTTTTGTACTAACAGTTTTCGACGAATGCTTGAAAAGTACTGTATACAGGAAGCATGGGTCGACATCATGGAGTAGCATTCGGGCACAATTTTTAAAAACAGCAATATTGTTGTCACGTCCATGGTGTCGACCCATGTGTAGAATCCTTTTTTTGTATAAAAATTGTAACACATTTCTGGAGCCTGCCGTGATGACGTGCTCTCACTACAATACGTTGTACATATCGTCGTTATTACGTAGTGAATTAATACTCTTGCAATTTGATTACACCTTCATAAATACACAAAGTTATCTAATACAAACTTGACGTATAGTTAACATATTCGTACGCTTACAACAATATATACGCATGTCAACCCAACAGGGTTATACCTAAAATTAAAGGGTTTTCATCTTATTTTTCGACATGCCACCAAGCACACATTATGTATGGTGCATGCTTCTGCATTATGCAATGTTCGTGTTTTTCCAAATGCTTCCGTTTGTTTGCCTTTGTCCAAGTCAAGAAACATAAAAGAGTTTCCAAACAATCGTTGCCCATTTTTTTTTATTATTATTCCAAACCACAATTTAGACCACTAACTTGGTTAGTCTTCGCTTGCTCGCCGTATTAATATAATCTGCTGTCGTCAGCGTCTTCATTAACAGTCGCTTCTCGGTTCATTTAGTTCAAAATCGTTTGCTCAAAAACTTGATCTTGCTGTAGATTTGCACTGAATTTGTGCGTTAGATAACAAAGCCGAGCCATTGTAATCCGTGGTGCTAATGAAGTGAAGGGAGATGCTTGTTTGATGAAATTTGACCTGTCGATAACCTTTCAACGATTTCTGCACTCGATATTAAAATGCATTGGGAATCGCGAAGTTGGCAAGCGTTGTTCATAATAACATACTATGGAGTGAAAGGAGAAGAGACAGCTAATGCGGTAAGCGCTGTCCTAATGAATATTGCATGGAAATTATAATATTTCTCGTTGTTGTTGCCACGGCCACGCACGAATCTACGCTGTCAAGTGAGCGTTGTCAACGAGAATATAATCACACGAAGTAAATAGAGATGGTTTTGACGCCTGAAACTTGCATACCTCATTGCCCTCCAACGTGAAACAAACTTTGCTCGCTTCATGTACAGTATTTTTAATGAGCTGAAACTTCATCGTTTTGCCAACACCGACGTTTGGGTATAATAGTAATTGTTTCGAATACGCTCCTACATGCCATTAGCGCAAAATGGCAAGCGGTTGGTCTCTGCTTGGGTTGAAAAAAATCAAGGAATGTCTGTGAACGATGCAAATTGAGACGGAAGAACAGTAAGGTACCCAAAATCATACAGCGGATTGTGAGGCTTTTGATTTGCTTTAGCAAACAAACAAACAAACAAACTTAAAAAAGGAATGCTTTAAGTCATGACTCGTAACACACCGAAATTCACTGGAAACATGAAACAATCTAAAGCAGCAGTCATAAAATGTCAAACAAGAAGGAAGGAATGTCAGTAGGAATGTCACACTGCAAGGAATGTCAGCAGGAAACAAGCAATCTCTAACCCCCAAAAAACAGACTGAAAGTGGCGGGGACATTTTTGGAGTGGTCCGTTCATGAGGAGGACCCTTAGCGGGCTAAGATGGAAACTCCAAGAGAGTGGGAAGGGAAAACATTCTTTTAGGCTTCTGTTTTCAAAAAGTTTCCGGCCATGATACAAATTCTTGTACGATATTGTAGCTCACTGAATAGAGCAGTGACACGACGTAGTATTATTGTATATAACTCCATGCTGGAGCCTTAATGGGTTAGCTGCAAGGGGCACTGCAGAGAGAAACAGAAGGGCGTCATACTGAAGCCGATGCTGTGAATAGTGATTTCGTAGACCTAAAACGCGCGATTTTTGTTGTTGGAGAAAACAACGTTAATTTAAGCCTAAGAAATCCGCTCTTCCGTTGTTTTCCCCTCCATTTTTATGTAGTGCACCTTGTAGTTACTCCCTCCAAAACCCATACTGGTGCCAATATGGTGGCAAATGTCACTGCTCTATCGCGTAGTGGTGTTTTCCAGCACCGGTGTGCCTCTGTTCAGCCTATGCTGAACTAGGGAGATAAATTTCACATTTGCTTTGAGATTAGACTTGTAGGACGCTATCCTATTATTCAGAAATCGATTTGTCGTTCCTATATACGAGATGGTGCACCGCATACTTATTTCGAAGGTTTCTGGAGGAGGTAATAGAAAATTTGGTGGTCATATTTTCATTTCCCTCCCCCACTATAAATAATGACTGGTCCCTCACAGTAAAAATATTCTTTGCGTGTTCAAGTTCAAAATGTTACCAAACCTATTAACCGAATAATATGTTGCACAACTTGTTACCATTTAACCAACTAAATTTTTCTTACAGACACCACAGCTAGTTCCGTTTTGTCAAGGCTTTAATGATTTTTTCCCCATTTTGTGTCATTTGTAGTTGGCTGAAGAAGTTGAGCAAAACCCAAATGGTGAGCATCGTTCAAGGAGAACGAATTCAGCAGATCGGTGGGACGCTCCTCGTTCGGGACGCTCAAAGCTCCGACGCTGGCGTCTTTATCTGCGTCGTCAACAACAGCGTGGGCGTCGAACGGGTGGAAACCACTGTCGTCGTCACAGGTAAATACCACCCCCTTCTCTCCACTCCTCCCCCTCTGTGCCTCCCCTCACTCCATTACTCTGATGAGTTCCTTCATTCTTCTACGCTGTTGTTTGAAGCTGCGAGTCCCAGGGCGCACAAGAGAGTCCATCAGAATCGCTCCACGTTGTCGACAACAGCTGTGGCTGAACAGCGCGGTTTGCATGGTCTAATCATGCTAATGCCTCCCTTTTCGTTTAAAGAGACTGTGTGCAATTGTTAAAATTTTAATTAATGTGTACTTTAGGGAAAGTATTATTCCGTGTACTCGGTTAGTTATTCATCCTGGGTCTGACAGGTTCGCAGTTGAAATTGTGTACTGCGTTACTGTAAACTTTTGCCACACACGCGCGCACGTGTGCACGAACACTGTAATCCTGGTTTCAGTTATGCTGGTTTTAGTACATGTTGTGGTCTACATTGGACTTTCCATATTAATTGATCACAACTGTAAGCTCAGATCATAATTAATATCCGTTAAAGTTTATAACGGTCGACTAGCCGAGTCGTTTGCTAACAGTCGCTCATTGGGCGTCGTCTTACTTCTCTTGAGGAGACATCTTCTTGCCATTCGTAGACCAACAACCGGAATCCAACAGCCCTCGTGCTTAGTAACGTGCAACCATGCACTGTACGTCAATCTTACTTGCAATTCATTTATAAACGCTGACATTTTCCGTGATTTTCGCCCTTTTCACTTCTTCCCCCTTCTCCATCCGGCTCGCTCAGTCCGCGTCGTCTCACTATGCTCGAGGACATATCTTGTTGCAACTCTTATGTAAAATGAGCTAAGAACCCGCTTTATTCACTGCATGGAAGAATTTATTTTCGTGATACAAAAAAGCGTTACCACTCGTAGTTAGTAGTAATAAGGCAAATATCGACGTTTTTCACGTCGTTTTTTCAACAAAAAACCGTTAAGTTGTGTCACTAACTGACTGGCAGGTGACCAAAGTCTCCCGATCTAACAAGTTTCAGCTTTTTCTGTCGCATTGTTATTTATCCACAGATGGCTGAAAACAGCCTAACTGCCGTTGCTGTAAAGACACAACGTGTCTATAGTGGTCACCATGCTCATATATATTTTATCTGGACAGTATCGTTTTATCTTGCCGGGCGACACACTAGGGTGTCTTGAAGTTCACAGTGTCCCGAACAGTACTCAGGAATCTAACAGGAATGTTATCTACACTGGCCTAATTGTATACGTTGGGAGAATTTGGTTACAATAAGGAGAATTTGTTTTTTATTCAACAAAATAGCATTGTTTCAGTTAGCACGAGATGGCTTTTTTCTAAATAACTATTTCAGTTAAACTAAAAAAAAAACCTTGAAAAGGCACATGCCCACCTAGGAAGCTATGATTTGAGCCTATTCCCATGATTTTAGGTGGTGTAGTTTGACCTGCAGAGATTGCAGACGAAAGGTTTTGGCTGGGCCGAATTTTAAAATACTTTGATCGACAAGCCTTAACTAGTCTGGGCTAAATTCCAAATTTGGTTTTGAAATTATCACTTTTGATGGCGTTGTGAGCTGTCAAAGTTGGGAGTTTAACACAGAGACCCTAGGCTGACCCTTACTAACAATGGCGATACATAGAAACGTATCACATCAAAACCCCATAAGGTTGTAGGAGTTCGTGTTGTACTGCAGCTGTGTGCCTAATTTCAAGCCTCAATCCCCCCCCCCCTAATTTCTTATCTGAAGTCCTTCCCAATACTTCCTACTCGAGAGCTGCGAACTTGACAAAAGTGACATTTGGTAGACTAGGAAGAAGTCAACAGCAGTGACGTGCAGGGGGGAGAGGGGGCATTGACCCTGCCTGTTTAGAAGATGCTCCTTTTGTTTACAAAAATATTCTGACGACAAATTTGACTGGTGTGACAGTGCCTGAGAAACATCAATTCGACTTTGTGTGGCATAAATCGTGTTCGCTTAAAAATGTTTACTCCCAAAATCGATTATGCCCTTTTGCCAAAAATTTGCCCTTCCCCTCTGGAGTATCATCAGCTAGCCATTAGCTAGTTAGCCAGTTTTCAAACGTTATTTAGGATCAGAGTTCACGTAGAAAGCCAAATCACAGACGTTCCCACACGAATTAATTTTTGCCAGGTGGACCGTTGCTGTCGACTTCAACCATATTCCAGATTTTGCACCACATTATTATTTTAACCCAGACCCCCGGAAATGTGCCACATTTTTCTATGACGCAGTGCTATAATGTCCTGCACAAGTGAAAGCGGGTGGCTGTTCCTGTGTGCTAATTATCGTTCCCTTCTTTGTCACGACTGACTAGGATATGTGTACATAAGCAGCTAGCATGAAATTAACGATGTTGAGACGTGTGTTTTGGCATTAAAATCTTTTGCCCAGAGCACTCAAACAAGACTTTCTGCTGTCTGCACAGTAACCCCATTATCTTCACTGTTTCACGAGCTTTCTGTCGCATCAGTGTTTAGTAGTCAACGCCAGAAAACACCGGTTTGATAAAGTTTGAAGATTAGGAAACAATCGCTAGCCTTCGTCCGTGACTTGATCACACACTTGACGTCAACAAAAGGCACCATTGAAGCAAATAAGTTAATGTAATGGGCGAACGATTTGACGAGTAGAGTTGGCTTTTTTTCATCGAAGATATTTAAAAATAATCGGATAATTCTTCACCAAACTATGACAAGGATTAAGAGGTAAGCGCGTTGTGGTCTTACAAAATACGTTCACTCACTTACTATGACACTGACATTAAACAAAACATATATTTCCGTCTCCGTGATATACAAACCCAGATTGTTCATGCAGAATTACTATGGTCATTGTGATGTTTGAAATTGTATAAGACTGCTTTTAATTTGCCGTTACAATACAGTATAAATAAAGTATTTAATCGTCTATAAACTGTTTATGGGAAAGAAAATCCGAGTGGGGTTACCGCTCCTTGAATTAAAAAAAAAAACAGAAAATATAATCTAAATAGGCCTACAGTAAACGAA